>VWZK01017265.1:0-23738 GCA_013396935.1 Baryphthengus martii
AAGGGCCAGTGGGACGCTGCCTGGACCTGAGACCACAGGGACACCTTGGACCCGTGGTGGTAGCTATAATTCTCTTTCCCTCTCTTTACNGCTATAATTCTCTTTCCCTCTCTTTACTTTACCTTTTTCTTCCCCTCACTCTTTCTGTCTATCGCGTGCTACTTTACGGGCAAGAACAATAAAGTTGTACTGTCTGATTGAAGCATAACCCCTTGGCGTGATCACCTTGATTTTTTGTGTTTCGAGATCATAGCAAACGAACCATCACACGTCCACTGAGTGGACTGTGACACACAGTAGAGACGTCCGTGTGAGCTGTGAACAGCAACTGCCAGAAAAGCTCAATCAAGCCTCTGGAAGAGGTGAATGGTTCCCATCTGCATGGTTCCTATCAGAGAGCTGCTCGCTTTGATGGCTCAGGTCTTATGAGGAGCACAAGTTCTGGGAGGAGCGGCTGAGGGAGCTGGGCTTGTTCAGCCTGGAGCAAAGGAGGCTCAGGGGAGACCTTCTGGCTCTCCACAACTCCCTGACATTCAGGAGCTTGGAGCCAGGGGGGATTGGGCTCTGCTCCCAAGGAACAAGCACCAGGACAAGAGGAAGCGGCCTGAAGTTTCCCCAGGGGAGGTTGAGGTTGGAGCTGAGGAACAATTTCTGAGTTAAAACAACAGAGGGAAACGTCCAAGGAAAAGATGTGGGCTACTGTGGGAGATTTTGCTCCAGCACACGCCAGAGAGATGTGTCTACTTCACAGCTTTTCTGAAGAAAAAAAGAACTTTGCCCCTTTGGTTGTTTCTTCCCTCTTTGTGCTCCTCCAGGGCAATGCACAATCTTGAGAAGAAAGTGCAGTAACTCACAACTTCTGAAGCAACACTTAGCTGGTCAGGTCAGGATGCTTCCATTGAGAGGATTCAAGCATCGCTGCTTAAGAGGATACCTTCCTTTAAATATAGACAGCAGAATATCTTAAGAAACAAAAATAATACTTAAAAAAAAAAAAAAGGCAGAGTAAAATGTATGCAAAACCCTTGGAGACAGATCTTAATATTCTTGTAATTTTTCTTTTTTTCCTATAGAAATAAAATATAAATAGAGTTGATAAAATAAACGGCGCAGCCTTTTCATACCCTGCAAAATAAAATATCTGTCTGTATTATGAAACAGCATGAGATGTCAGATGCTAAGTACATCAATGGGCCTTGGCAAAAGTAAATTTAAATAAGATATGAACTGTGTTATGCACTGGCAGGAAGCACATCAATTAATTTGACCTGTCAGATGAAAGTTGAAGGGGGTGTGTCCAAGCTTAAATAAATCCCCACGCTGTTTTTAGTAATTAACATCCGTAAAAAAATCTACCTTTGCTGAAAGCACCCTTCATATTTGACTTATTTCTTCTCTCTAGCTCTTTTCCCTACCTGGAGCTATGCCATGGAAATGATATTCCTGAATTTTCGGACGTGGATGCATTTTAATCCCTTTTGTGTTCCTTAAATTTTGAAATCCAACGTTTTGACAGCTCACCCCCACCCCTTGATTAATGCCTTGTCGGAACCCCTATATGCCTCGCCTGTAAGCGATCTAATTTTGCGCGGGGAATGCCTGGGCTGCTACGTTGAACCGATTCACCACCCAGGTGGCTACATTTGGACTAAATGAGCTGTGAAGAGCTTCATCCAGGGCCATCGCCGTCTTCCTTCATGTAGCCCCACAGTAGGCAGCCACTGCTCCCAACGTGATCTGTCACAGCCCATCAATAGAAAATAAATTATTGCTATTCTCCCACGTCAATGGGCTTGTCTTCACTTGGGCTGGCCTGATGATTGGGAGCTCAAAAGGGAACATTTCCAGCCTTTGTGGAGCATGATTATGACTGAGCACGCTACTCCCCCATGCATCCTGGCCAGTAAAAACATGTAGGGAAAAGCAAATGATTTCGATGTCTTGCACCGGTGATTAGAGCATTAGCCGTGAATGCTAGAGAAGCTTGCATCTGACAGTCAAGACTTGTTCCTTCCTGACATTTGTTTGCGCATTTTAAGGCCAGGAGTAAGCGCAAAGTTGCAGCATTCATGGAAGTGCAAAGAACACCCGATAACGCTGGAGTGCAAAAAAAACGTGAATGAGGGGAATGGCCTTGGCAAGATCAGGAATCTTCGAGGCAAAGAGATAAGCTATGTGTAAAAGTGAAAATGCTCATTTAAATTTGTTTTCACAGTTGTAATTTTCTCAGACATGTAAATATGTCTGAAGAAATATGGCTGCAAAAATGTTGAAAGGGGCACCTTACTTCTCAGGATTTCTTCTGCTGAATCGAAGAGGAAGTCATAGCTGACCTCTTCGATGAACACTATGACAACATATCAGCTTTTAAAAACCACTTTGTTTTCCTTCGGCCACAGAAAAGAGAATGAAATAGCTCAAACAGATGGTATTAATTAGGATTTTGAAGTCCAAAGACACTGTAGGTCAGAAGGCAACTGCTGTAACTGCGTAGGCAAAAGCACAGATAGGACGTTCTCCATTGTGGATACCTATGGATTAGGGTGGAAAGATGCCCAAAATTGCCTGTGCTAATCTGCAGTAGATAAATATTGTGGCTTGAGACCACACTCAATATTATTTCACATTTGAAATACTTTTTGAGAAAGACTGACCAGTAGCAGAAGGAAGAGGGAGAAATGTCTTCTGTCCATCTTATTAAAAAAGGTGCTCGATTGCATTTGGCTAAGACGTATTAGCCAAACTGAGAGATGTTCTTTGAACAATTATATGTAAATTTCCAACGAGGGCCACCTAAACTGTAGTTTAAAAAAACAGGTGAATACTCAAAGCATCAATTAAGGGATCCAGTTTTGCTAATTGAGCACTGGGAATTGTTAAGGAAGTCACTGTGTGAATGATGCACTTAATCAATCCTTACTTGGGATCTTTCACAGAAATTATTTTTTTGTTTGTTCCTTCTAAACAACAGAAACAAATAAACATAAAAAACAAACAAAAAAAACCCCTTTGCTGGTGAGATAAATCTGAGCAAAGTGGTTGACACATCAGAAGGTTGTTCTGCCATTCAGAGAGAGCTGGACAGGCTGGAGAGCTGGGCAGAGAGGAACCTCATGAAGTTCAAGGACAAGTGTAGAGTCCTGCACCTGGGGAGGAATAACCTGCTGTAGGGGGGCCACCTCTGGAGTACTGTGTCCAGTGCTAGACTCCCCAGTTCAAGAGAGACAGGGAAATACTGGAAAGAGTCCAATGGAGGCTGGGAAGCTGCTGAGGGGCCTGGAGCATCTGTGTGGCCAGGAAAGGCTGAGAGCCCTGGGGCTGTTCAGCTGCAGAAGAGCAGCCCCAGAGGGGAGCTGATCAAGGCTGAGCAAGAGCTCAAGGGCCCCCGGGGGGCAAGAGGATGGGGCCAGACTCTGCTCAGTGGAGCCCAGCGCCAGGACAAGGGGCACCGGGCACCAACTGGAACCCAGGAGGTTCCCTGGGAGCAGGAGGAGCAACTTGTTTGGTGGGAGGGTGTTGGAGCCTGGCCCAGGCTGCCCAGAGAGCTTGGGGAGTCTCCTTGTCTGGAGAGATTCCAAAGGTGCCTGGACCCTGCGCTGCTGGACCCCCTGCTCTGGGTGACCCTGCTGCTTGGAGATGGGAGAACTTTAGATGCAAAGCCAATATATAAAATCATTAACACAGGAGATCATTATTTTGCATTTCTGTAAGATTGTGCAGTTACATAATCTGTTGCAGGATTGGAGACAAAAAACCGAGCTAAAAAACTATATTAGAGAACCAAAGGTTACAGAGGAAGATGTTTTCATACACCTATCAGCTCAAGTATTTCAGTAATCTGAAGATGTTGAAAACAAGGTACGCAGAAGAAAGAAACATCTAGACAAAAGTTATATTAAAGATAAATTATATCCTTACAAATGCTTCTTGAACAGCCTGTCCAGAATATTGAGTGTCCTCATTTCGATTCATCCTACAAAAGGTTAACTCATGTAGATGAGCTTTTCCCCCTTACCTTCTTTATCTAGTAGGTATACTACAGACATACTAGTGTATATATACATATATGTATATGAATTATCTCAGAGATACAAAAATTTTATTAAAAGCTTCGAAGACAGGTACTTTAAATGTTTGAAAATACTGAAATTAAATTTAGCTATGTGTTTTAAAGATTAAGTTTCATACACCTTTTTTTCTACCTACCTCTGTCTTTTTGGGGCACGGCGCAGAGATAAAGCTCTTTCTCTATAATACTCAATGTTGTATTTTCTACTAAGTGTTCAATAGGTGACCTTATACCTACTTTATACACTTCAAAGCTTACATTATTATCATTGTTAATTTTCTCCATTTTTTCCACTGCAGGCATCACTCTCCGAGTGCTTCACAAACATTAAAGAAAATAAAACATATTTTGAGATGAATAGACAGTACCCTATTGAATCTATCACTGGGACAGAGACTGAAACCACATTTGAATTGCTAGTTTGAGACACCATTAATGGACCCTTGCAGGGTATTTGACACCACACAGTGATTTCCTTGCTGAAAGGACTTCTGCCAGTGATGTCACCTACAACTGTGAATGCTCACATCTGCTCCACGTAGCATGTCATATTCTTTACTTCATGTAACCTGGTCTGAACCCTGAGCAAACTCAGTTGAAGGGGCAAGAGTGGAAGAATTCAGTGTGTTGTTCAAGTGCTGAGATCCTACCTCTTTCCACAGCTGTCTTTCCTTTCACCCCTTCAAAATTTGGTAGTAACGAAGGTTCTCCTGCCCCTAGGTCAGTGAAACCCCCAGGGTCAGCCCAGGCTGGGGGTGAAGGCTCAAGAGCAGCCCTGCCGAGAAGAACTTGGGGGTGCTGGGGGTGAGGAGCTGGAGCTGAGCCGGCCCCGTACGCTCCCAGCCCAGCAGCCCCTGGCCCCCTGGGCTNTTGGAAGGTCCCTTCCCACCCAAACCATTCCATGATTCCACGATTCCCCACGCAGCAGCTTTGTTCACTACACTACCAGGGCCTGTGCTCCTCACCGAGTGAGCGTGTAATTGTAAGAAAAGAAGAAAAAAGTATTTTAATCCTGTAACGAAAGCTCTCCAGAAAACATCCATGAGTCTTTGTAACACCTTTGTAACACTCTACAGATGTATGTACCTGGGGATAAAACATTTTTGTTAAGAGCATACCAGGGATATACTGAATACCTAATTGTATTTTTGGGCGAGCATTCAACTTTAGATCACAATCGCATGAAGCTGAATTGAAAATTTATAGCTTAATACAGCAGAATTTTGTAAAAATTATCCAATAACAATAGTTATTCTCTCTCTCGACATAACAAGCCAAAATGTTAGATATTACTTTTCCCATTATATTTTCTTAATACCCTGCTATTGTCATCAGAAGCATAATAGAAAAAGACTTTACAGTGCATACATTATTTTCTTTTGATTAAACAGGTGCACCGGAATTTCAATCATTTAAAACATAATTAAATGCCCCATTTTTTTTCATTGCTTTTTAAAATAAACACAATTTGGCAATTACGTTCTGAAAGGAGATTTTTATTTTTTTCTTCCTCCTTTTTAAAAGTTGTATTTCTAAAGAATTAGTACAGACAGAATTATTCACTGTGGGAAGATAGAAGACCTTACCCAGAGTGATCTGACTGTACCGTTCATAAAGAGAATGACTCTTCCACATCATCCTCAGTTTTACTTCACACTTCCACGGTACTTCTGAGTTGTTTGAAGCTGCCCATAATTTATGGGTTTCTAGATCAAATAAGAATGAAATTTCTAAAACCCTGAGGTGAAATGAGAATACATTAATATCAACATTATAAAGAAAGTTTGTTTATGACAGCAATCTGGGTAAAAACCAGGTAAACAGAGCTAAATACTATTTGAGTAAGGAGTTGCTTCAGTAGAACAGGATATATTTGAATGCATTTAATCTGAAAAAAAACCCAACCTGACAGCCTAGATGTTCAGAAATTACTACAGAATTTAGAAATTCTAAGTGATCTTCTGGAAAGTCTGCGGTTAGACACTCAACATCTTTTTCTCACAGGCTCAAAGTCCAGCCTTTTAGAAGCAACTGGAAGGTAACACACGTGCGCACACACAAAAATTCAACGTAAAATATTATTCACATTTAAAAGGTTGGGCCAAGGTGATGGAAGCCCAAACACAGACGAAAGATGGGAGCACTCTGGCATTTAGCATGAAGGGAACACGCATTGGTTCTGGAGTGGAGTTAATGCAACTAATGTTCAGGTACCGTGTTCGTCAGGATGCGGCATTTAAACGCTTGAGCAGTCTCTACCTGGCTTATTTTTAGTGCCCTGACGTGTGTTCTAAAAAGGTAAGAAGGAAAAAAAATGAAACAGCTACCACTGAAGAGGATGCTTATGATATAGGAAGACGAAGTCTTATTGTTGTTTCAGTTGATGAAAAATGCCCTGCATTTTTATCACCCAAAAAAGGACACGATCCACCCCCACCAAAAAATAATTTTTGGCTGTAGGCTTTAGAGGGAAGCACTCACCTTAGCTTCTCTAACAGCAAAGTTGAATATTTCTGCGTGTGACTGTGGCAAGTTTCATTCACCTGCCTTTAGGTCACAGGCCACTACTACCTGTTTCTATAGCACACCATTTAGGGCAAGAAATGAAAGAGAAGATTAAACTGGAAATAAATAAATAAATTCAATTACTTGCATCAGAAAAAAAATCAACGGGTTTTGCAGAAGAGAAATAATGATTATAATAAGGATAAATATTCAAGAGAAATTTTGCTTCCACGTAGTGTGCACGAGCAATATCATGATGATGAATGTATGTCAGTGAAATTCACCCGAGAGGACAGGCTGCTGCTAGCATACTGGGCTAGAAAAACTCAGGATTAGCTGAGGCTAATCTTTCATTGCTTTAAAAACGTCATCCTGCTTCTCCAGATTTTAGGAAGCAACAAAGTACAGGATGTTATTCACAGGCACGCAATAACCACGTTGAGAATGGCATTTACAGAGCCACCGAAAACCACCATTTCGCTGCAACTTTTAAGTCCTTTGTTGCAAATTTCAACTTATGAAAGGTGTTAAAAAAAAACAAACCCAAAAACCTCCACCCTGACAAGTAGCTACAAAAAATAAATTGCAAAGATTTCTTCTTGCGGTATTAAGCTGATTTTCAAAGAAACAAGAGCACTTGAAGAACAGTGTGCAATCTTGGACTATTCAGGCAATGTGTGTTTTCCTAAGTACGATTTTTAAATGGAACTATTTAATTATTCTTCTCAATGTAATGAAATTTAATGGGAAATGGATGCTAAACCCCTTACACTTGAAACTGAAGACAACCATGTTGTTGATATATACATCTCTACATACATAATTCAAAACCACATTTTAAATTATGTTATTATATGAGATTTACTTGTAAAAATACCTTGATTTTAGGAAAGATCAACGTTTTTATGATTTGAAGGGGTACCCGTAGTATTCTCAATAGTTCTGAGCAAGAGCTCAGATATTAAGACTAGAGTTAATCACAACTCTCTTTTCAAGGATAAAACTACCTTCTTTAATTATTACACTGAGGATTTTGTAATTCAACAATATAGTCCTACTAATAATTCTGTCTAGAGGAAATTTGCATGTTTTAAATTGCAGACATTTTAAAATACCATAGTTAAATCCTGATTGTAAGAGAAAGTTCTTTTTTAGATTTATTTCAGCTTCTATCAGGTGGCATTATTTTTCCAATAGTCACTAACTCCATGCATCTCATTTGAAGCAGCTATGTCCAACCTATAATTATTTTCTTCTAATTAGAGTAATTCATGGTTAATTATTCAAAATGATTCTTCTTCAAAATCAAACCCATTTCTTGCCATGGCACTTTTAAAATGTAAGATACAAATAAAATATTCCTCAATGCAAATTTTTGCAATAAAAGAATGTCTATTTTGCTTTCTTAAAATAGCATTAAAATCTTTGTGTAGCAGTAAGGACTCTGATAATACCAAAATCACAGACAAAACTGTTTGCTGCTGTATTGGAGCATGTATTTCCATGCACATGTTGTCCTGCACAGGACCGGTGTCTTTAATCTGTAGTGACCAAGCTGGAGTGCTTTTCTGTGCACAAGGCGGCTCTGACAGTGGCAAAAAAATATTCTGAGACCCCAAAACCGCTGCAAGAATTCAGACCTCCCTACAATCTTGTGAAAGATCTGATCAAATCTCACGTAAGTGTAGCTTTGCTTCTTCATACTTGGTGTCAAATTCAATTTGGTGTCACTCTTTACATGATTAAGGCTCCAGAGAGATGTTCTTGTGGCCTTGCAATCTATAAAGGGGACTTATAAGAAAAAAGGAGATAGATTTTTGAGCAAGTCCTGTAGTGACAGGACAAGGGGTGATGGTTTTAATCTCAAAGAGCAGAGATTGAGACTGGACATAAAAAATACACTCGTTACAGGATGGGTGGTGAGAGGCTGTCCCAGGTTGCCCCGAGAGGTGGTCGCTGCCCCATCCCTGGCCCCATTGCAGGGGAGGTTGGATGGGGCTCTGAGCAACCTGCTTGAGTTGCAGATGTCCCTGCTCCCTGCAGGGGGGTTGGACTCGATGACCTTCAAAGGTCCCTTTGAGTCTAAACCATTCTGTGATGCTGTGATTCTATGGCGTTGTGTGTCACTCTTTTTGCATTTTGAAGTGTTACTGGAAAGTCCGAATATTTACTCGCTGTCTCATCAGGGATTCTCTTCTGACCACTTTTAAGACTAAACTGGTGCATGGACTGAGATTATTCCTTCAATTGTCTGGCCCAGTTGATGAGTCCTGCTGATCCCTGCTTGATGTGCAATATAAATACTCCTGTTTTTCATGGCTAAGTCCAACAGATAAATTTGATTAAATCTAGTCAAGAGCTTCAGGAGCTCTGTCCTGAAGGTTTGAGCAATTAAATGATCAGCTGAGTTTTTTTTACCTCCCTCCAGTGCATAGCTGTCTCTAAATTTACAAGGTTCTCACCACTTATGTCAAGGGATAAAATTAAGCACTGATTTAATAACTTCATTTTGACAGCCAATTGCATGCCACGTTCCTGCAAGTTATTTTTGGAGTGTATGTAGCAAACAGTGCAATTTGCATGACCAAGGATAAATCTGTCGAAAGCAGTTTAAAAAAAAAAAAAAAAAAAAAGGGTACATAAAGCAGAAGATATAAACTGCAAAACTGAATCATGTTGCATTTTGTAAAATAACTTTTCCGACTGATTTTTTGACAGATTGAATATTTTATCACATCGGCTCCAAAATCCTGAAGCAGCATAGACTGAGGCACTTTTGATATTGTATTTCTGCGTGTTTTACATTACATTTCACCTGTGTCTCTCAAGGGAGATCAAATTAGTCATGAAGAGCTGAATTTCAGTAACATATGGAAGAGCGTTATTACATGGATGAATTTCTAGAGGAACTCAGTGACTTCAGTGGAATATAAGAAGATTTCTGGTTTTCTTTCAGCCAGTTTTTCTCTCTGTAAAGATGATGTTATAGGAAAACTACTTGTAGTAACTTGTTAGTGCAGTGCCATGACAACTGAATTCAGGGAGACTTGAATAATGGCTTGGTTTTCTAAAAGTGTTAGTGGTGTTTATAGTCTCATTGACCAAATCTAAGGTAAGCACATAAAAATCCATACTCATGAGCACCTACAACAAAACAAAGTACTGCACTAACAAAAGATAGGCAAGGAAAACAGTCTGTATTATTATCTAGTCAGAAAGCTCCTGCATTGCCAGAGTTTATTTATGGCTGCACAATAAAGCACAGTGATAAGGCAGTTCTACACATTTCCAAGATAGGTAATATATTAAGAAAAACAGTCAATTTCTTGTCCCAAAATTCAAGTAAATCTCTGCTGGGTTTTATTCTATGTTGCTACGTGTATCTGAGTTATCTAGCATATAAAAACATTACTAAATCCTATGAGGACACGTTGCAGAACAGAATTTCTGCCAGAGCAAACGAACTTTTCATGCTCTTTTGTGGCAGAAATACAGTTCCTTTCATTTTGAGAAACTAAGCGCAGCGCAGCACACCCGTTTTAAAATTCAGCTTGATGTTACAAAGACCCCAGAACTTATTTCTTGGCCCGTGCCAGAACCTACCCAAAAAAATAATCACAGCAAAACACACAAAAAGCTACCTTTAGAAATCATGATGGTAGCATCGGTTTAACATTTCCCTCACAATTCTGAAGCACAGAAAAAAAACAGGGATTGCAAGTCCCATATCCTATCTTGGAAGTATTTCTCTATAATGATGCACACACACAAATGATGCATGCACCTGCCTTCAAATCTGGCCCTAAATCCTTAGAAAAATCTAGTGCATTTTTAGCAGCTTTGTAGAGTAGCTCTTTATGGTACCTAAATAAGACGTCTTTTTGGTTACCCGCTGCTTCTTTCTGTGAGCTGCAGAGCCTCATAGTTTTCCTCCAGCCCCTCAAATGCTTGTCTGAGGCTTTTTCCAGTGAAAGATTCCCAGTAACACAGCTTTCCTACAAGATGCCTTATAGACAGACGTATTTTAAACAAAGTTGTTCGTCTTCTGTAACTAGAGAGCAACTACTGCAGGAAAAGGGAAAAAAATCACTTTGTAGAATTTGTTTGCTTTAAGATCACCTCCTGCTCTTATCTCTTCAGCATCTGAAACTCTTCCATTATTACGCTGTATATGTCACTGAGCTACGTTTAGTCTCTCTTTGGAACTCCTGTGTCCCCCACCCATCTGGCTGGCTGGACCCTTCAGAGGCTCTGGACTTGACCAGCTGCTAGAAAAGTCTACATTCCTTACGAGAATCCTATACTGTGATAAGGAAATGGAGAAAACGGCCTCTCTCAGTGATGAATCAAAACAAAGAAGCAGTGCCAGATGTTTCCAAGGACAAGGCTCCAAGGGAAGACCTCCTCGAACTGTTGCTGTCAGCTCTTATTAGATCCTGCCTGGAAAGAAAGCTCTGCAACCACACACCCGGCCACAATTAATACTTCTGGAGACCAGGCAATCATCTTGATTAGAATTCCAGGTACCAAGGCTGGTTGTTCTTTGCTATTCATCACAGCACCAGGCTGAAGTAACATTTCTGTTTCCCATGGCCTCCTTTGCCTTACGCCCTCTTGTCCACCCAAAGTTCTGCCTTCACTGATCTTTCTCCAGCCTTGAAATCTTGTTCTGTAGCACATATTTCTAGGAGTGTTTTGCCTTACACTGGCCTCTGAAAAAGTGTTCTATCTTATCTTTCTGTTTGATATACCCTTTGGCTTCTCCAGCTTCCTCACTGCTGACTTTCATATTACTCAGATCCTCAAATTAAGAAAAACCTTTGGCTTCTTTTGTCAATTGTCAGGAGGTCAGAAGGGTTTACCTCAAAATCAGATGGAACTCCCAATGTATAAAGAAGAAAATCCATGGAAAACCCCTATGGAACATAAACCAGAGAGAGTCTATGCATTGGTCCCTTTCTCCCCCCTGTCAAAGGCTGCCAGCAGCTAAGAAATCACCGAGCTGAGAAAGACACCACACTGAATTTCCAGAATAAAGCAATCTAGACTCAAGGAGATAGAAAGTTATAGAGGAGCTCTTACATCTTTTTCCATGGAGAAACCGTCTATTCAACAGCACATGCTGTATTACAATATCTCTCTCAGTTTGAGACATGAGGTCTATTAGCAATAAAGAAAACTCCTGCTATTTTTTCTGTGGTTCATTCAATTCTCTGTTTCACTTGCTGTCTTGCCTGCTTGTTTTTGCAAGCAGATTAACCCAGTGGAGTTTCCTGAGGATGTCTCACAGCACTGACACGAGATGCACCAACACTGCACGAGAAGCACAGATCTAGGAAGGTGCAGACGCCCCTGTGGCGGTCTCCTTAGTGAAAGGAATGTCAGTAGAATCACATGTTCAGACCCACAACAAATCATTATATGGGATTAGCAATATCCACAGTAAATAAGCCTCAGAAGAGTACACTCAGCCCTGCTTTCCCCTGTTAATTGTCAAAAGTAATGATTTACAGGTTCAGCAGTCAATGGAGGTTAGGGAGACAACCCAGACAACTTCTCAACCAGTCCTTCTTTGCTATATAGCCACAGGTAGAAATGCTATTCTGATTTTCAGCTACCTGAAAATACCCCTCCAGAGATGCTTTTTTTTTTTTTAAGGCTTGACTAGTCATTTGACAACTTGCAAAGAGGCAAATGCATACTGATGAAATTGAGAGTTGGGTGTTGTCCAACGGTAAAAGAGTTTGGCAGGGAAATAGAAAAAAATCACGGCAAAAGGTTTCGGTTACAATCCAAGAATAAGCAAGGATACCGGAAAGAAAGCAGGCACAGGTTTGTCCCTTTCAGAACACAACAATCCAGACACTGAGCTCAGAGGCTGTTGAGAACCAAACGAGCAGTGTTTTACAGAAAAGTGAGATTTAAAACTGGATCTCCAAAAATTGGAATATAAAGCAGCCAAGAGATTAAAACAGTGGATTTTGACTGAGGCAGGTAGAAGCATCTAACAAAACAAATGTTTTATAAATATAACTTCCTAGAACCTCTTTTCATTACAACTGAAGATTATTTTGCTGGATATAAAATTTCACTCCTGCTCAAACCACCAGCACTTTGCATTTGCCATCACCATCTTGGATGGCATGTCCAGATTTCATGACCCACCGTAACAATCATCTTCATAAGATTCATATTTAACTCTACCAAGTCAAGTCAGGGGTAGGAAGTTTCCAGCTAGAAAAGCTGATCAATAAGGAAATGCCACAATGACTTTCTGACACAGCAGCTCCTGGGAAAACGCTTTGGCAAAATGGTCTCCATCCACCCCATATTCCATTGACGTTGGTAATTCCACTAGACCTGAATTATTACTTGTTCTTACTTAGCTGAATAAACCCAGAAGCTGTGGCTCATCAGTAAATTTACTCCACGTTGCTTCCTGCTCCACAACAACAAAGGTGAAGGAAACTCAGAACTACCTACCNAAACCTCAACAGATGTGTGATAACACGAGCTCAGTTCCATGTGTGTGGATGAATGGTGGTCTCTCACGTATTTGAGACGTTGTCCAGTAATAGTCCTAAATCAAAGCTTTATGTGGTTCTGAACAATCCATAGGAATCAACGAAATCTGCATAAAATTCTGAGTGCTGTGTTTTCCCTGGCTCTTTACCTAAATTGGTGGACTATGACTTGCAGTGGTATCTGAAATCCTTGTATTATTGAGTGGCATTTTCTATTATAGTAAAGTTAGATTGGATAAAACTAGTCTGGATGTAACAAAAATTCGAGTCAAAACCAAGATGTCCTTCAGGTTTCACAGCAACCACTAACGCTACACGGTGTTCACTACAAGCAGAGGGGCTGTGCAGTCTCCATCCATGGGGGATTTCAAAACCAGACCAGATAAAGCCCTGAACAACTTTATCTGACCTCAGAGATGATCTCCAGAGGTCCCTTCCAACCTGAATTATCCTAAGAGTCTATGAGCACTCCAAGTGCTTCACCTATTATTGGTGAATTATACTATAGATAGTTTGTTATGTTATATTATGGATCTGTTGGAGAGGGTCCAGAGGAGGCCACAAAGATGATCCAGGGGCGGGAGCACCTCTCCTACGAGGACAGGCTGAGAGAGTTGGGTCTGTTCAGCCTGGAGAAGAGAAGGATCCAGGGAGACCTTACAGTGGCCTCCAGGATCTGAGAGGGCTCCAGGAAACCTGGGGAGGAACTTTTATGAGGGCCTGTGGGGACGGGACAAGGCATAGTGGTTTTAAACTAGAGGAGGGGAGATTTAGATGAGACATTAGGAAGAAGTTCTTCACTCCAAGGGTGGTGAGACACTGGAAGGGGTTGCCCAGAGAAGCTGTGGAGCCTCATCCCTGAAAGTGTTGAAGCCCAGGCTGGATGAGGCTCTGAGCAACCTGCTCTGGCGGGAGGTGTTCCTGCCTGTGGCAGGGGGGTTGGAACTGGATGGTCTTGAAGGTCCCTTCCAACTCAAGCTGTTCTAGGATTCTATGATTACTTATTTTTCCAGAAGTCGGTTATTTAACTCATTCTGGGTTTAAGAAGAATATGGNGCTGTCCTAAGGCATCACTGCTGCATTCGTCCATGAGATCAAGGACCCTTCCCAGACCACCTGTAGGTTTTGGTAAGTATCTTACATCATCGGAAAAAAATGGCACACAATAGTCTTAAGGAATATTAGAGCGTGATTATCTGCTCCTAACACTAAATGGTTAATAATGCAAGTGCTCACCTGATGGATTCAATGATGAACTCATCCAGTGATCACTTTTATTAGCACAAGCAAGGGGAATGGAAAAAGCTTTCTTTGGAATAGTGAAAATGCTGCTTTTAAAGCATACAAAAAAAAAACCAAACCAAAACAAAAAANTACTTATTTTTCCAGAAGTCGGTTATTTAACTCATTCTGGGTTTAAGAAGAATATGGTGCCAAACAAAAGACACATCTTTCTGCATTAGCAACGCTCATTCTCAAGTACTTACAAAGATTTTTACATTTCTTCTATGCTAATTATCCCACATATTCCAGATCCTGATTCCAAGTGGTAGGTCTGGGAGATAAAAGAATCGCCATCACTTATGTAAGGTTAAGTCCACATTCTGAGATAATCTGGCTTGCTCCTTTTAGAAGAAAGTTCAACAAAATAATGTTAGTGGTTTTTAAGACACACAAATAAGGAATAAATAATGGACTCTCCAATGTGAACTTTAGGCTGGCAATAAATTATTTTTTAAAAGCTGTATTCATTAGAGTGCAGTGTGAAAAAATGTCTTGCTTTTTTCACGTCATGAACCACGTTCAATTATTGCTTACTAGAAATAGATTTTTTCAGGCAAGAGGTTATTTTAGAGATTCTGCCTGTTTTGCAGAAGACACCTTTTTAACTTCTCTACTCAAATGGAGAGCCAGTCAAATTATTTCTTCAGTTTCTCTCTTCAAAATAACGTCTAGCACTGAGGTGCCTCTTTGGTATCTATCTGTAATTTTCATTTTATATTTAAACAAAATTAAAGCATTAACAAACTCAGAATAAGGTTCTCCAGTTTATAAAGATACATCTTTGTATTATATAAAGATATATTACATCTTTATAAAGATTTAATGTGTTTTCACCATTATGACCAAAATTACTATTAGTTATCAAGAACAGTTCCAAATGCTGCAAATTGTTACAAAGCTATTTACAAAGCAATTTCTGCCTCTTACCGTATCAGTCTGTATAAACTAATTTTACCACAGCTGGCATTTTGGTTTAGGGGAAGAAAACAAAGGAGGCAGAAATACCTCCCCCCCCCATTTTTACAAAAGAAATATAATAACGTAGGCAACTGTTACAATCTATATGACTTTTTTAATCAACAGAACCCGTGTACGTATTTCTTAAGAATAACATCACTTAATCTTTCCTTTATGTTTACTACTACTTATTTACTTTACCTTGCTAAAAATGAAGGTCATTAAAATATTCTTGAAGCTCGACTGAGATTTCAGAACCAACCTGCAAGTTGTAAAACCTTTAACTATGTTCCATTTATCGCATTTAATAGATGTAAAAGCTCACAAGTGATGATATAAAGGATAATTTACGCTTGCAATGCATTTTTGTCCAATTAATAGATTGCCTGTGTGTTGCATATTTTGCATGACAAAAGAGCAGAATATTAAACTGCCATTCATAATGAAAATGCACTTTGCAAATTAAAAGTGCCGAAACAGAAATTTTTCACCCTGTTTAGGAAATAAACAGTCCTTAACCAATTAAACCGCATTGTAATAATTCTATGATTTATTGCAAGTTGTTTAACTTTCAAAACTCGGCTAACCCATATTAAGGTCACAATCCATCATGTCTTGCTTGGAAAGCCAGCAAATAATGGCTGTTGTATTAGCTGCTTTTGATGATAGTATGAAAGAAGTATTAGCACTTGTCAACAAAACTGCTTACAACATAACATTAGCATGCATGGGCTGCTGCACCTATTTATTATTCTGGCAGCTTCACACATATTGTTACAAGCTTATAAAACATTTTGTCGGGTGGAAACCGAATGTACACTGTTTGGTTTTCTGATAGACTGGCAGCATAAATGTCTGGGCTGACTTAGTTTAGTTTAAGTGTAAATAGAGACACAAATTCTTCAACCTGTTCTCTTATTGATACTGAAAAGTGCTGAATTATTCAGCATCCAACTCTTCTGTTTGTGTCTATCACAGTTATCAATTACCCATCAGTCTTCTTGTCAAAACAGAATGGATTAATCTGGCTGAAAACAAGACAAATAAGTGGATACTATAACAGGGGTGCAGGGTTGCCAAACTGTCAAAGGGAAATCCAGGCAGTGACATTTGCCGTCAAAAGTCAGATATCTGGCTTAAGTGAGCAAATGATTTCCCTTTACGAGCCAAGAATGCACTCAGCTTACCGTGAGTAAATTAATCTGCCCACTTTGCCTACTAACGCACTATCAACGGTGATAGGCACGGCAATTTTGTACTTGCCGCCTTCGTGGCCCGATGCTTTGTCTGTAAGGTGGTTCTTAAGTATAAATATGCACAAATTACTGTTCTCTTTTATAAACTGAAAGAGAATTACTCGGGTACGTGAACTTCTCAGTGTGGCTACTTGTGTTTTTTTTGATCCATTGCGCACATCAGTTGGTAAGAGATCAAACAAATCTTTAAACAGCAGGTTCGTGGAAAACTCCCAACTTCTCTTAAGTCTAATCTTTCATTTTCCTCTGGAGCTTTAAACTTTGAAATCTTGCTTGGCAAACTCTTTAGGTCCATCTATTATTCTTGAAAAAGCACACAGATGCATGTGATTTCATCTGTAATTTTAAGATAAAAACAATAGCAATATGGCACCCAATTTGGGGCAAAAGTTTGGCACCCTTTGAGCCACGTCTTGGGTTCCTATCAGAGGGTTCTGGGGTTGTTCTGTGATGGTTTTTTTTGTCCTATTTTTTTTTGTGTTTTGTTTTTGTCTTTTCTTTTTGTCCCCTTTTTTGCCTCTTTTTTTGTTTTGTTTTTGGTTTTTTTTTTACTTTTTTTTTCCCCCTCTCTGTAGTAATACTACCAGAAATGACTCTTCTAAACTATTTCAGCTGATCATCACTCACACCTGGAGCCTTGCAATCATGACAGAAGACATCAAGATCTTAGTGTAAGCCAAGCATTCCTATTATATTCTACAGGAAAAGCTTTTATATTTTATGTATTTTACACTTATTTTGGCAACTTATCTGCTACCCTATTTAAACTCCTACACGGATGTGTATCTAAGTATTACGTTCTGGACTTTAAAATGCAGGATAAAAGTTGACAATATTTCCTGGCATGTACAAAACAATACCAAGAAAAAGAGATTATTCATAAACTCTTGGGCAAATCTTCCATTGCCTGCTAAACAGTTTGACAGACCAAAAAAAAAAATAAAAAAAATCCACTAATTCCAACATCAATTACTGTAATTCTCAAAAAAGTCAAAATATGGTCAAGAGTACTATAAGGTTAATAAAATCATCTCTGTCTTTTCTTTTGTTAGGTCTCTATTTGTATAAAAAGAGACAGAAATTAGCAAGGGTATTTTTCAGTCGTTTCCCCAACATGTTTGACCCACTGCTGATGCTCTAAAAATACAATGAAGCCCATTCAATGTCATATAATTTCAGTAAAGTAGTGAATTTACCTGTTCTATCTTAACCTCAATTTTTTTTTATTATTTTTTTTTTCATTTCTATGAAGCATGAACAGTACACAGCTGGCTCTGTTAACCACTTGATATTAAGCATCAGGATTTACTGACAGACATTTAACAGTCAAGAAAAGATTGCACTGGATCTGCTAGTTATAAAAGTTATTCAGACTGTATAATTCAGCATTGCTAGACATCTGCTCAGTTCTTTTGACTTTTAATAACTCTAAGGCTATACTGTCAGAACTGATAAAGAATATATATATATTCTATTATTTCTTGTTCTTCTTTTGGAGATAAGCTCATTCTGATCTGTGAAATTTTTGGGGGGGAAATTAGTGTCAGGTCCATGTCTGATTTCATTCTCTTGATCAGTTGTAAGTGAAACAGTGCAAAAAGATCTGACGTCTTTCAGAAAGACCTTACTGGTTCCAACCAGGAAACAGTACAAATCTACCTGTTACTTAATTCTTGACAAAACTGTTCTGTTCTCTAGCAAATTAAAGAATCTTTTTTTTTTTTCCTCATGATTGGTAAGAGCAACTATTATTATTATAAAAGATACAAAATAATTTAAACAGAAGAAATTGGTTGCTTCATGTCAAAGGTTTTAAAAACTAGTGACAGAAATCAATCATTACAATGGAAAGAAAATTGCAGCAAAAATACTGCTTCTCCACTTTGGATATGTCAGAGAATAATTTTCATTTTTAATGTGAGTTTCTCTGTCTAGATCTTCAGATCCAGTGCATTTATTTGTTTGCCTAAAATGGTATTAATTACGCTTACCAGCCCTATCCGAATGCTTGGAAAGTGTCTAGTTTTTTTCTTCACTCGATGTCCACTGCATTTCCAGCAAAAACAAACCAAATGTTTCATTACCATCTATCATGTGAGAGAATGAGGAGGCTGGTAATGTTGCCATTATCAATCTATTGAAACATCAACCAAGACAAAACATATTTTTTAAGGTAAAATTGCACGAGTTGACATTGCTCCTGTAACTTTCCAAGACAGTTTTCTGTGGTAAACATCTTTCCATTCTAATCTCACTCTGTTTTACCCCAAAGAAAGGCACATACCTGACTTGGCTGAGATGATAGTTCATTTTTTCTTTTAATACCTACTCCTAATACAAATTCCTCCTTGTGAGGCATTAGGTAGATGTGAATATCAAGTGACAAAATGGGTACATCTGCTTAACTTATACTCTGAAATTCAGAAAAAAATGGTTAAACTGAAACTAAGTGATGAATGTAAATCTGTCACTATTGTGTTTCTGCTATGGAAGCAGAAAAGGCAGAATCACAGCATTATGGAATGGCTTGGGTGGGAAGGGACCTTCCAAGCTCATCGAGTCCAAACCCCCTGCAGGGAGCAGGGACATCTGCAACTCGAGCAGGTTGCTCGGAGTCCCATTCAACCTCCTCTGCAATGGGGCCAGGGATGGGGCAGTGACCACCTCTCGGGGCAACCTGGGCCAGGCTCTCACCAACCTCAGCATCAACAATTTTTTCCTCATCAACAGGCCACTTCACTGAGAAAGACTCCTGGATGACAAGTGGCAGTCAGTATTGTGGCCTCAGCACCCAAGCTGGGGATCAAGAGACCTAAAAAGGTGCAGAATACTGTGAGCCTTCCACGTCCCAGTACCTTCATGAAAACATGCAAGAGTTAAATGCATATCAGAGCAGCTAACGGTGGATTAACATGGGGAAAAAAAGCACCTCTTGCTTGATTGTTTCTTCCACAGATCGTCAAAATGTAAGGGAAGTTAAAGCACACTTCATAGTAGCCAGACAATAACGACCTAAAACGTAACCTGCATGTTATTTAGATACCGCAAAATGGCACAAACTGGAACCCAGGAGGTTCCACCTCACCAGCAGGAGAAACTTCTTTGCTGGGAGGGTGATGGAGCCTGGCCCAGGCTGCCCAGAGAGGTGGTGGAGTCTCCTTCTCTGGAGACTTTCCAACCTCCCCTGGATCTGTTGCTGTGTGTCCTGCCCTGGATGATCCTGCTCTGGCAGGGGGGGTTGGACTTGATGATCTCCAGAGGTCCCTTCCAACCCCTAACATTCTAGGATTCTGTGATTCTGTATTTTGACATATTAAGTAAGATTTTGCAAAAATAAAGAAGAGCATTTTTGCTTCTTATTGTGAGGTTTCAGAAGAATTTTCTGAGCCTGAAAAATGAACTAAGACAGAAAACTGAGGTAATCTCAAACTCACCTGCAAAACCAAAAAGGCTGGGATGCTGCTGAAGGACATTTCCAGAATTCTTAGGAACTTTTATTATCCCATTTTCAAAAATTAAGCATAATTCAATTGTGGCAAATTATATTAACTTTCTGTAGTTTTAAGTTTTAATTAAGAGCTAGCCTCTCCAAAGAATTAAATTAATTATGTATCAAGTAGCACTGTTAACATTAAAAGAAAAATCTCAAATGCTGACAGTTCCCAAATTGAATGATATTACAGTGTACAGACTCTATAATATTCCTTGATATCATCACTATTGTAATTACAAACGTACCAGGCTAAGAAAGTGTTGGATTTACTCAGCTGCCCAGAATACCTGGACCTTTTACTAACTTATTTGCTTCAATATGGTAAAGTCTTGTTTAAAGCATTATGACAGAGTTAGTATCAACTAGTTGGTGTTTGAAAACATTTGCGGACTCACAAAGCCAGAAGACATCTTAGTTTTATTTTTTTGGTAGTATTTTACAGTGGTTTGATGTGTTACTTGAAGCTAATTCTACGCATGTTCTGGGTAAAAAACCCACCAAGTTAAAGGAAATAGAAAATAAACTATCACGAATTAGTACATTTGGATGGTACTTTATCATAATTTAGTCAGTGCACTTCTGCAAAATCTTCAGACAGGCGATTTTCTTTCTGAATCATCCATAAAGAGAGAACAAGGATGGGAACTCCCTCAATGATCAGGGCTTATAATGATTTTCATCCTAAAAATACTCATCTCTCACTCTTCAAAGCTTGTATGGAAAGAAAATTCCAAGAAGAGTGGTCTAAAGAACCCCTTCCCAGACCTTCAGCATGTTATAACTAATAGAAACAAGACCCTGGCTGAGATAAAGACATTCACAATTGCACTAATAATGAGATACACAAAATCAAATTTACTTTTCAAAAATCAAACTGGTCAACTGATCACAGCACTTTAATCCCAGGTCAAAGTACCCTCCAGGGAAACGGTGGTAATCTGAATTTCTCTTTCAATCCAGAAGAAAGTCTACTTGAAGAAAGAAGACGAAGTTTTCCCAATGGGTGTTGGAACTTTTGGAGTTGTTTTCACCAGGAGCCCACATGTCTATTAATATTGCAGGTTGCACTGAGTCAGTCACAAGTTTCTGGAACCCCATCTTCGTCAATAGGAAGGTCTGATTTCTCCTGCTCATGTGTTTGACTTCATGTGTTTTATTTTGAGCTATTTTCTTGGCCAAGAGGGAAAACAAATACCAGCCTTTCTAATTAGCACTAACTTTTTGAGAATGAAGTGTCTGAGATAACATCATCGTTATGAGTAACTTGCTTTCAGAACACACCTACGGGTATTCAGTAGTACAAGATCTGTCTACTTTTGATAACACTGTTACACTTATCATCATGGAAACATTCCAAATTTCTCTCAAAATGTCACAAAGAGCTACTTAGAAAAATATCGTTGAACGGAACAGCAAGATAAGAATTACAATCTTTGATCAAAACGAAAAACACTGATAACATTAACCATCCTTAATGAGGAGAGCTGACATGGAAATTCTAGTTCCTACTGAAAACATATCTAGATGGAAAAATGTTGTTTAAGTCAAGATAAGTCCCTCACTGGAAAATCCTTTTTTTAGTCAAATTTCTTACTTTGAAAGTGAAAACCAGAACTGAAAAGAAAAAAATCCCATTTCTGCCCGTTATTTTGATTACATCCAACTGTTTCATCTTACATCAGTTGAACGATAATGTGAGCTTATTTGAGCTCCTCCTACGCCTTAGATGGACTGTGGATTGAACGCTTCATATCTCTCATTACTCCTTATGGGGAAGATTTTTGTGCTGGGTTAGTGAAGAGAAGATTGAAGTGCAACACTTCTAGAATGTGCCAAATGAAACATTACCACTTAAGTCAAAATGGAACGGGAGCCACGCAGAGATCTGCTCAGAGATGCTCTATATTCAACTGTGCTTGAAAGCGCCTCAAAATCGTCTAGCTTGGAAAAACAAGACTTATGTTTCTCAGTGTTGATGCAAATTGTCTAAATAAAGTTTACCACGGAACAGAAAGACTAACGTCGTAGTAATGCAATGGGTAAGAACAAAAATACATTTAATTTCTCACCACCTCTGAATTTGATAAAGCTACTGTTTGGAAACTCTGATTCTGACGGGATCCTTCTATTTAATCTTGTTCAAAAACAATCCAAAACCTTATCCCAGGAGAACACGACGTTTTAGTGAAAACAACACCCAGTTTGCACAAACTTGACAGACTTCTACGGTTCTTTTGGATCCATACAGGTTATGCTAACTTTTATATGTTACGATACTTGTACTTGAGAAATCTAACTTGTACACTGAAATCTAACAGTGTTGTATTTTTCTCACCATTGCCACCAGGGTGGATTCTTAGGAGACAGATACTTGAACCCACCTAAAAACTCAATACCTTTTACCCTATGTGAACTGAACTCTTTTCTCAACAGCTCGTAGGCTGATAACAAGTAGATACACTGAATTTAGCAATATTACATTTGTAGCTAGATATTAAATTACTTAAGTATATCACAGATAGTTGATTATTTGATCTACCTATCCAGCATTGATCAATTTTTTTCTTATCTTAAATTTGTCCTCATCAAGGAGAGACTAGCAGAGAAGAGCTAAAACCCATTTTTCTTTATCCACAAGGTAGGGCATGTTTATGCTGCAGTCAACAGGTATGATAACAGATTATACAGTCACAGGTGAACTAGATTTCAAGTAGATGGCGTAAGTATCATCAAAAACACCATTACATCCAACTGGACCTTAGCAAGAAACAGAAAACCTACTGGAGAACCTCAACAGGGACAGCAGCCCTCATCTGTCTGCTGCTGTGGCAATGTCGCTATCAGGGGCTACTTCTTAAAGGAGTTTAAAATGGCTTAGAATATGGATGGTATGCAATTCTTACTTTGGGAGTAGAAAGATAAATAAACAAAACTACACATATGAAACATACACAATAATCAGCATAAACTCCAAATGGTTTATGGTTTTGGAGAGGAGTAGGAAACTGATAGCAAGGGGGTAGGGAAAGGGCACTGGGCTAACCAGCCATAGAAAGACAGGCAGGATGCAAAGCTCTACTCTGAGCAGGAACGTAGTTTAGAAGATTCAGGAAAGAGGAACTACTTCTGCAAAAATTCTTCCAGAAACACTTTAAAAAGGAAAATGCAGAAGTAAGGCATGTGAAACCAAACACAGGATGTTGGCATCAAGGTCACGATAGACAAGGGAAAAGCAACTGACATCATTTATCTGGACCTGAGCAAAGACTTCGATACCGTCCCGCATGACATCCTGGTCTCCACACTGGTAAAACATGGGATGGATGGAAGGATGGATGGACCACTTGGTGGATAAAGAACTGGCCTGATAGTCGCACCCAAAGAGTGGCTGTCAATGGGTCCATGTCCAGGTAGAGGCCAGTGACGAATGGAGTCCCTCAAGGGTCAGTACCGGGAGTGGTCTCGTTTAACATCTTCATCAGTGACATGGACAGTGGCATTGAGTGCACCCTCAGCAAGTTTGACGACGACACCGAGCTGGGTGGTGCGGCTGACACGCTGGAGGGAAGGGATCCATCCAGAGGGACCTGGACAGGCTGGAGAGGTGGCCCAGGCCAACCTCATGGGATTCAGCGAGACCAAGTGCAAGG
>VWZK01017265.1:24188-35189 GCA_013396935.1 Baryphthengus martii
TGGAGACAGGCTGAGAGAGTTGGGGTTGTTCAGTCTGGAGAAGAGAAGGGTGCCGGGAGACCTTCTGGGGGCCTCCCAGGATCTGAAGGGGACTACAAGAAAGCTGGGGAGGGACTTTTTAGGATGTGGGGTAGTGACAGGACAAGGGGGAATGGATCCAAACTAGAGGAGGGGAGATTTAGATTGGATGTTAGGAAGAAGTTCCTCCCCATGAGGGGGGTGAGACCCTGGCACAGGTTGCCCAGAGAGGTGACGGACGCCCCATCCTTGGAGGTTTTTAAGGCCAGGCTGGATGGGGCTCTGAGCAACCTGCTCTAGTGGGAGGTGTCCCTGCCCATGGCAGGGGGGGTGGAACCAGATGATTTTCAAGGTCCCTTCCAACCCCTGACAATTCTACGATTCTATGACGTCCCTTTCCACAAAATAATTCTTCCAGTCATAACGACTTAGAGCACAGAGTGAGACCACTTTTCATCTACCCAGTTTGTGCTTTCTTTATGACTACCTACTAAAATACACATTTCTGAAGGAAAAATGCTTTCTCTCATTTTTAGACTTAACTCTCTTACCATAAACACCGCGTGGAAATTATCTTCAGGCTCGTTTTGTGTCGTATGACAACATACATTACACCAGCTATGAATTTACCATCTTTCCATTGCCCTTGTGTTCCTTTCTGATAGTGAAAGCAAAAGCTCTGAGTATCACCTTTACACATTAGCAACACACATATTTCAACTCTGATGAAAAACTGCTTTCAGGTACAATACACGCTTTCTAAGCTTGCACCGCTCTTTCTGAGCTCTCCCGGTCGGTCACATCTGTTGAGAGAGGGGTACCCACCATGGGAAGTAATATTCGAAATGAGGCAGAGCTTCTGCAATGATATTTCTGCATTACTCTCTAGTCTATTCCTTTTACATTCCCTAATTTCTTCTTGACAGCAACCTCACTTTTAGCAGAGATTTCCATTCTTTCTCTAAATTAATATTGGTAATACAGTAAGAATCGAGGAAAGCAGATGAATACCTCTCATGTTTCTCCTCCTTTACTTTTCACTTCATCTGACACTGCACCTACTATTCACTTAGCTCAGTCACGGTTCTTCTGTGGACTTGATTAACTTGAAAAGAAAATTGAAAAAAAAGGGACTAGATGCTCATGAACAAAACAAGACCCAAGCCCTGCTCATCAACATCAAGTGACTTTAGAACTTGTCATCCAAGAGTTGACTGACAAGTTTATTTGAAAGTGTCAGCAAAACCATTTCGTAACCAAAGGAACTCGTACGTCTGGAGATCCATGGCATAAGAAACAGCTCTTAATTCCTGGTGTAGGTGTAAACTGCAAGACTGGACTACTTTTGTGATGACTTCTGTGGCACATAACTCACCCACAGGTGCAATAGGACTAATCCTGCTCTTATGTCAGCATCACTGGAAGCAGGCCAGGCCCACCATCAATGTTAGCCACTATGCAGAATCATTAGAATAGTGTAATAGAATCGTAGAATCACAGAATCACGGATTGCCTAGAGTTGGAAGAGACTGCTGGGAGTCTAAAAAGCCAACCATATCCTGGGCTGCAGCAAAAAATGCATGGCCAGCAGGTCAAGGGAGGTGATTCTGCCCCTCTGCTCTGCTCTGGGGAGACCCCACCTGGAGCACTGGGTCCAGCTCTGAAGCCCCCAACAGGACATGGAGCTGTTGGAGAGGATCCAGANATTCTATTTTAATGAGCTGACCACACTTTAAGGTACAATTTAAACTACAGACCCTTTGGATTATATCTTTCCCTGGTCCCCTTCTCAACAAGTAGCTTGCTCTGCTCAATGTGACATTAAAGCCTGAAATCTCATTCTATTGAAATTACGAAAAAGACCCGCTTCTTTATTCCTAAAGTAAGTACACATCAATATGTGTATTTTCAAAAGCAACAGGATCTAGCGCCAAGACCACCGAATCAGCTGGGTACTGGCACTAGGTGTCTTTAAAAACTTAATTAAAAAATAATGAAAAAGCACATAGCTGGATATTTCCTGCCATTATTTCACAAAGTATAATTCAAGTTATAATCTTCCTCAGTAGACTAGAACGAACAATAATGCAGAGTCTGATTCATCTCAGATGTTGCGCTTTACGAATTATGAAGTGTAACTGTTTGTTAGAAGAAAAAAATGGCAAGTTTTGTTTGAGAACACACAGTTCTCTTCACACAGTAGTAATCTGCTGCAAGTGTGCTCCAACACATTAGACACATCAGCTTTAACTAATTAAATAACACAAAATTGAAATAAACATTTAATGACAGAAAAGGTAAAAGGCCTGCTTCCTCATTGCCACTACAAAGATAATTGTATTTAATTGCGAATTAACTTATAGCCCATTTCAACACATAAAATCCTTCTCAACTGAAAAAAAAAATCAATTGGAGAAAACAAACATTTTACTTCCATTTCTTTTAGGCTCATATTCTGACTATTTCAATAATTTCTTTATACTAACTGTATGCCCCTGAATTCCCTGGTCCATTTAATTATTGGAATTAACAAAATAAACATAAACACTAACTGCCTGAATAAATTCAAGATACCGAATGTGATATTCTGTGAGAACTAAATGGGGATGTATTTGCAATTTAAAACATAATTCATCATAATGAAAATGTAAAGTAGTAGTTCTGCTTTATTCGGTGTGGCAGGTTAGGGATCCCTGTGAAGCTACATCGAAGCAAAGAGTCGATTAATAATTTAATTTGGTTCAGAACTGTGCAAGTGGGGCACGGCGAGCTTTTATTCTGTAACCAGCTGCTGACCCTAATATGGATCAACCAATTAGACATCTCTATTTAATTGTTGGGTGACCCATCTAAAACTCACTAGGAATTTTCATTATAAACAAAACTAAAACAATCCCCGTTATCCCCCTGGTGGAGACGGTTGGTTTGATAGAGGCACACAAAGGAGCTCAGCAAACGGAAAAATTGCAAGATCATTTTAGGCTGTGTTCTGTGAAAGAACATCTTAATATAATGAGCCTTTTTTTTTTCGATATCCCTTGGCGAAGCATCAGCCCTCTCAGATAACCCCACACAAAGCAAATACCATTCGTCTGAAGTTACATTTGCTCCTTGTTATCACAACTTATGCCACTTAATTCATTATTCAACGAATTCACTTTCTTGTTTATTAGATGCAAGGTAGCCGCTCATCCCTAAAGGCCATGTATGCAAAAGACTGCTTGTAATCCTGTCACTTCAAACCTCTCCAGGCTTTTACATTGCTTCAGGAATTAGGAGGAAAGAAGCAAACAATTTAGATTTATTCATGCAGATATTAAATCTGTATATGGTAGAGGAAATGAGAGAAATGTTACACAGCTAACTTAAAATCTATTGATCCAGACCAACAGAATATGGCATTCCCTGTATTTACAAAGGCAAGCACATCCCTCCTGTAGTATATAATAAAACCCCAAACACTCTAGACTGTATCTTACGTCTTTAAAAGCTCTGATAAAAAAATAAAAAAAGTATCTGTTTCTCACATTCCTTCAAAGGTATCTCAGTGTCTTTCCTCAAGTGCATTTGACATATTCAGTTTACCCTCACTACCAGAATTACCTGCTCAAGTGCTGAGTGCTTGTAGTGAACATATTAAAACCAGAGATCGAATGCCACAGACACCAAATTCCAAAATGTTTTAAATATCCTTTCTTACACAATGGGACTTTCAGGTATATCACAGCTGATTCTGGTAACTCGCTGAATGAGGGTTCTCCAGTGTTTTCAAATGTGAATTTAGCTAATGGCATTTTTAAATAAATGTAAAGAGCACAAAATAAGAGCTTCCACCCTTTTCACACTGCAGTAACAGTCAACGAGATGTTTCAATTTTACTCTGTAACCTTATGCTGTTAGAATCATTAAAATGCAAATGAATTACTGAATTAAACAGACTTTCAGTACACTCTTAGCACAATTAATATTGTATAAAATTATCCGCATAATTATACACACTAACGTTTATACAAGGCATTGTAAAAAGCCACAAATCAGAAACTGGATGTAAAACTGGTAAAGCACTGGAGAACAGGCTTCTACCCATGAAAATGTAATTGGTAACCTACTGTTAGTACTCAACAGCAAATAGACTCGTACATTTCAAATTTCAGTTATTGAAATATTTTTAAAATAGATCATTTTTCTCAGTGTTAGTAGATCAACCTCACCATGTGCAATAACGCCCTACTCACAGAAGTTCACGGCAAATATTTTCTTGATATTAGTTTTAATTTTAAAATCACAATTAGTGACCTGGCATGACATAAACAGTAAGAAAGAGCAACAAGAAAAAAAAACAACAAACAACAAAACAACAACCCAACAAAAAAAAACCATTGCAGGTAGACAGCTCAAGAAGTGACTGAATGACTCAAAACAAAACAGCATTTTAAACATAGTCATTCACGGCTAAAGTTACTACAATAAAAACTGCATTTAAAAAAACCCTGTTTTGCACTTTTCTAGGTGTGTGTTTTATGGCTTGTCACTTTAAAAATAGACTCCAGTTTCTTAGTAATACTGCTCTTCCTCCAGAATACATGCACTATGACTGTCAGAATTCAGGAACTGATTCACCTGAATAATTAACCTTTTGCTCTGGCAGTGTGCAAGTACAAGACGTATGCCTTCCATTCAGTTTAACATAAGGCATGTACAGAGACCATCTTCATAAAACTTAAAGCAAAACCCGACTAGTTTTCTCGACGTCACGTAACAGTGTCAGCAGCTGGGCTGTGTAGGAATCTGTACTCACGCTCACCTGACGTCCTGAAATAATTCCAGAAAATCAGCAGTGAATAATAACGGATGGAAACTTTTCTGTTAACACACAGAGAGTCCTAACTTCATCCTTTATTGTGCAATGTTTGCATTTTTGCACGTGGGAGATTTTAAAAGTCACCCAGTGATTTTTATAGTGCAACCGTATGCTAGATAAAGATATTTAAGCTGTCAGTATAAACTGCTTCTGTTTTCATTTTGCATTTAATTTCAATGCCAGACTCAAGGCATAAATTTTTCATCACCTGCAATGCTATGAATAAAAGATTAAAAAAAGAACTGAGAAGAAATTCTAACACATGCGGTGCATGCAGCACATTGTGCAGACACACTGTGCATAACTAGATGTTTAATTTCCATCACTTTTTCCTACGTCAGGAACACTATTATTTGGGTTCATACATCATGCAGCTAATTCCCAACATTTCGGCTCCATGGAATTCAAATTTATCTCGCTCTGGACAACACTCTTGAAATCTGGAGTTAACACACATATTGGTAAATTCACATAGTACTTTTTTAACATTAAATAGAATATGTCTCTTGCCATCTAGTGTTGGCAAGTTAAGCACTATTAAAACATTTCAACAGCACATATTCTTGCCTTACTTCTTGAGCTAGCAAATGAATTACGCTTTTCCTAAGTTCAAAGAAGTAAGAATTACTAAAAATTTCCAAGCTAATTTCAATTCCTCATTAAGGCTCACTTCATATTTTAAGCCGAAGGATGTGATCAATCCCAAGAGGTGAAGTTACGGGCTCACTCTGACAGAATTTTTTATTTAGCACTTAAGAGCGGTTTTAGTAGCACTATGCATCTCTGGTTTTCCTTTATTAACACTCAAAGGGCCTTGGATGAGATTTTGCATATCTCTTTACAGCTGTCTCTGATGGTTATAGAAATGTGCTGTGGAATACACCTTTTTTAGCATTAATGGTAGCCTTCTATTTATCAGAAAATATCTGAGATTCATAGCTGGACTTCTGCCTAGCAGCAAACTCTCAGGTACACCATGTATTTAGTCTAGTCGAAACTAACTTTTTTTTTTTTTTTTACAAAAAGAAGTATTTTTTACTTATGACAAAAGTAAAAATATTTTTTTATTTTTGGAACATGTCTGAAAATGTACATCTGTATATTAATCTCCATACACTGAAATTAAGTGTAAGGGGAAAAAAAGTGACCCTGTATAATGCTTAATTTGAATGTAATTAATAGTGAAAATTTTTCATGAAAACTTTGGAAAATAACCTCAAGTAATGGTTGATAGTGTTTTAACGTCGAGAAGCACTGAAATATCTGTGCAAAGACAAAAAGACAATATGGTACTAAACCAGTCGCTGAACTTTTCCGCTTGGGGTGAGAAGTTTCCAGCAGAAAGATGCACTTGAAGGACGGTAGCTGGCTTAATCTGATTTATGGCTGCCAGGACTGGCAGGAGGGGAAATACCATGTTTTATTAGTTGCTTCTTTGACTTGTAGCAAAGCTGGTGTAAGTCACCATGACTGGAGAACTTTTAGGACTGTGTATAAGTTGCCATCAACCATTTTCAACACTTCTACTAAGAGTTCATGCAGACAAAAAAAAAAAAAGTAGAATATGAATATTGAACTATTTCCACATAGATTGAAAAGTTTTACATTTTTAATGGACTGCTGGGCATCTGCACTCGTGACACCAATTAGCACTCATTCTGTACTTTCTTTAATTTCAGCATTTCAAGCCGGCAAGGTACAAAAGCAAAATTCTTTTTAATGGAGCAACTCCACCAGCAGCAATGTCGTTATCGTACGTATAGGTGTGGTGCTGAGGGACAGGGGTTAGTGGTGCCCTGGCAGTGCTGGGGGAATGGTTGGACTTGATGATCTGAAAGGTCTCTCTCAACCAAAACAATTCTGTGATCCTATGGTTCTATTGCCAATTGGCTCCTCAGTTTCAGGCATCAGCTCTGCGAGCTGTGTAGCACTTTAGCCTGGATCGAGCAGAAATCTTTTCTTTACTTCCTCAGCTCCACATCGGATGAGAGGTCACCACTTTTGAGGATCTGAGCTCTTTTTTAATCAAATTTAACGAAGTCTGCAGTGACCTTACAACACGGATCAGCAGGCGATGGCCAAATGTGTAAATGTGGTCACCAGCACAGCTGTTTACATTTGGGTAAATCCATACACTTTGCCTTTCTCAATTTCATTTGTGAAGATGACAAACTAGGCAGTTGTGATACAGTCTCATTTTATAACTGCTGAATGTATGAGTAACCTGGGCATGGTAACTGTGAGCTTATATATATGTAAAGAGAGAGAGAAAAATGCAAACACAGAAGTGTTGTACTTTAAACACCCTTAGGAGTGTAGGATTCAAGGAATTAAAGTAGCAGCGGAAAGAAGGGGGTTTGGATCTAGATGATCTTTAAGGTTCCTTCCAACCCCAACCATTCTACGATATTATGATTCTAAGCACGAGGAAGCATGAGAATCTATCTGGTAAGGAATATCTAAAATCTCTAGTTGTTTACATCACTGTTTTAAATCAAGAGTGATTTGAAAAGTCATTGTCAGTTAGAAATTAACACGCTTTTTTCCCACGTCACATCCTTAGAGAAACAACTTAAATGTATACTTTTGGACTGTAGGTTCTTTCGTGAAATTCACTGAAAAGATTGGAATTTTGAAATGGGAGGGGGGAGAGGAAGGTATTGTAAAACATTTATGAAGAAGGATGTGAGCAGGCAAAGAAAACAGACCATTAGACTCAAGACACTTTCTGCCTCTCTTCATTTTTCCATCATCCAGACGTTACTTTTTTCCTCCCAAAAAAGCAAAAAAGTGCAGTGTGGCTTTTATAGGTGTATCCCTGGGTGAAGTCCCTACAGCTCCTGCACTCGATACGAACATCTTCAAACGGAACACGCGGCCAATCGAATAAACACAGACATGTTCCTTCCCCGCATTCAGCTACTGACACCACATCCAGAATAGGAAACCCACCCTGTTTAAAACAAAAGATAATGAGCTATGGATGATTTTCCACCATGTGCTGTGTGGAGTTTGTCTTCTCTTGCCAAGGATGTTGAGAAAACGAGACCACGGGACGTGTTCCTTCGATGACACCGCTACCATGCACCTCTCGCACGGTTTTAATTGCTTTAAGGTGTTGTTACGTCCAACTCACACACTAAATACATGAACCTGGCTCCTTTTATCAGACATCAGAGTGATGTAAAAATTTGCCTTATTCTCTTGTTTGCCCAGGGAGGCCATTTTAATTTGGCTTAAACAACATTCAGTTCAGGGTTTTCTTTCCGAATATCCAATTGGGAAAGTTGAGAAATTTAGCCATCTTCTCAAAACTGCTGTGTAAGGGTTCATTTTAGATTAAGATGTTACAGATTTATCTGTTTATAACTCTAGAATGAGACTGAATATTGGAGTGCAAATAATTACACATTATTTTTTAATTACAGTATAAGCACTTGGTTCTAGAAACCCACAATATAATAAATCTACAGACAGTGCTTTATTGTATTCATACCCATGTTACATCAGCTGGGTACTCATTTTAAAACAACTGGTGACGTGCCTTAAAGTTTCTAGGCCAAGTGGGATGAATTTAGGAGCTCACCTGTGATCTCATTATGAAGTAGAGCCACGAAGCTTCGTGGCTTCTGTTGTTTTGAAATGAATGCTTACAGTGCACTCCTTTAGTTTACACTGCTTCTTACTTTTTACTTACTCTCAGCACAAGTTCAGGAGAGTTCCAGGCTTTGAGACTAGTGGTAATTCCAGAAAAATACAACTCCATTTCTAAAGCTACACCCTAGCTCCTTGCTAAGCTTTACTTAAAACCACTATACAGTGGTAGCTCATCACACAATTTAATATATACTTGATACTAATTTACATTGATAATATAGAAGAAGTGCCACGTGATGAGCTAAGAAGTTGATAAAAATTGTTTTTCAGTGTCCTGAATCTGCTTGCCTACCTACAACTCAAAGAATTTCTTTCTTTCACAATACTCTATAATATGGTTACAAGTGCATTGAAATTCATCTTGTTAGAATGGTAGTAATATATCCCACCAGGACTACTGTTCCTAGTAGCAATTTAAAATAATTATTGTGAGACTTGATGCTAGACATCAGGTTTGCAATAGAATTACAATGAGGGAAGTGTATTAGAGACAAAACATTGCTGGAAGAAAACTTCATAATGGCACAATTTGGAACTAAGCCTCAATTTTACAGTAATAGATTCTCTTTATGATGGCACAAAGGAGTAAATGCACTTAGCAAATTTAAATCTATTATTAATCACACTTTGTGGATTGCAGTGCAGAAAGGAGAAAAGAAATTAGCTTTTTAAGTATGTTTCTTACATAAAACAAGTTCTACTATGAAGAACATTTTACAAAAATCTCCTCGTTATAGCTCAGAAACACAGTAAGTCTTCGTAACTGCAGAGAGCTATAGAGGTTCAAAATGTTTCTAAAATAGTTCTGCACGTCTTCATTTCAGATTAGAAGTTACTCAAGACGGTGTACTTGGCATCATCAAAACACTTTTCACTTCCAGAAACAAAACATCCATCAAGAAAGGTGAAATAAATTGTATACTCATGCTTGCTTACTCTAATCGCTCGTCTTAAATGGAAGGAGATGTTTGCACTCTCCTGGCTTTAATTATGTCACAGTCACAGCAAAGCAGAAATGTTTCAGTCTCTACAGACTGGTTGACTCTTGTGCAGACCACTGAAGATTTCAGGAAGGTATTTCACATGAAATAGTGCAAAGTAACCCAATATGGATTTTAGGCAGTTGTCAGACAGCAGCGGAAAACAACCCTTCTCATGCCATCTCTGTGAAAAACTCTAGTTTTTATAGCCCACGTTGTCATTTTACATCTAACTGAAAAATAACACATGCTTTTGGTGACTCTTTTATTTTATGAATCACGTTCTTAATAAAAATTGATATATCAATGTATTGGACTGGCAGATGCAGGGTTGTAGGTTTTCTCTGTCACTGATCCTTTCAATAAACCAAATTCTGGCAGAGACAGTTCAGACGAAAACAAAACTTCTAATTCCAGCAGAAAGCAATGTGATACAGGTATCCACGAAAAATACCAGCACGTGAAAGTAAATAGCCATTGTAAATACTTGTTTCAAACAATAAATTTAGAGGTAACTGGATGTTTATTTTAGGGTTAATAAACAAACACAAATATTTATTATGTTTAGTAAATTTCCATCTATTATCTTTGAGAAGGAGATTAAGTTTATATTCATCTACATTTTGCTTTGACCATTTAAACTGTCTCTAAAATAACTGAGAGAATATCTTCTGACCTTTAACTATTTCAGTTCCATACATGCCCTGGCCATCACCAGACAACAAACGCATCCCCACGCGGCAGCCTGCAAAGAATAGAGAGTTTCCAAAGCTATTTTTAGATGAACTAACTTGGATACCAGAAGCACTCTACTCTCAGCAGCACAAGCTTGATGTGGGCTAATTTACTCTGCTTCAGGAAGGAAAATTATCCTGTGAGGAGCTCCAGACTGCTTAAGTTTCTGGTACCTCATTTACAATACCCCTACACTCTATTTGTTATCTTGCAGTCTGTAGCACGGACACAGTTGGAGAAAGACTCAGTGGGTCTACGAGACAAAAATCAAGAAATTGTTCCAAGCCAATGACTTAACGTGAAAGAACATATACTCCTTCCATCATTTGCCTGGGGATGGTGAAAATTTATTGAACCAGATGATCACAATACGACCTGCAGAATATTACAGACTATACCATTATGAACCAAAAGGTTAATTAGTCAAAACAGCATTCTGCAGAGAAAGACTTGGGGGTGCTGGTCGATGAAGCACTGAACATGAGCTGGTAACATGCCCTGGCGGCCCAAAAAGCCCCAGCCGTGTCCTGGGCTGCAGCAAAAAATGTGTGACCAGCAGGTCTGGGGAAGAGATTCTGTCCCTCTGCTCTGCTCTGGGGAGACCCCACCTGGAGCACTGGGTCCGGCTCTGGAGAACCCAACACAAGAAGGACATGGAGCTGTTGGAGAGGATTCAGAGGAGGCCACAAGGATGATCCGATGGCTGGAGCACCTCTGCTATGAGGACAGGCTGAGGGAGTTGGGTCTGTT
>VWZK01017265.1:38124-63139 GCA_013396935.1 Baryphthengus martii
TCTCTCCAATTGTCCCTTTACTACCTACTCCTGAATGTCATGTTATTATCTTGGAATTTAGGTACAAAATCTGTTCTCTGTAAGAAAACTATCCCCATTTTCAAACCCACCATTCTGTCAGCTGGGTGACTACCCAGCTTTATTACCCCAGCATCCTCCAAATAATTCCTGTAATTTCACTGATTTTCATCCAGACTGTTACTTCTTCTTGACACACGCCATTTATATTGCCAACAAAACTTTCTTTTCCATTTCCATGACAGAAAAAAAAAGTACAAATTTCAGTACTCACCTCATAGTAAGTCCCATCTCTCATGATGTGTCCACTGGCCACAGTGCCACTCTACTGCACAGACAGGGACAAACCTTTTTTGCATCAGTGGCCCCCTCCCAATTACTGTGTAACTGGCTCTCCGAACCCTCAGGGTAAAGTCCTTTTACTTTTCCACTCTCTGGGGTTTGAGTCCACGAAACGGTGCCTCCTTCCATCCAGCTACCCTTCTTTAATCCCAATCCATATGTTGTTAAGATACATATCAATGTTTTAATAGCATCAGCAGTGCGTTAACCCCTTGGCTGATCCCCTTCCCACCGCGCCTAGGTAGGGAATCCACATGTAAGTCCTTTGAATGTTTTTTAAAATGCTTTTAAAACCTCAGTTATTTGTAGGGCATTTTCTGAATCTGACCCTAAGTGCCTAGACGGGGACAGTCTTTCAGAAGCATTGTCTGTTCCTGTCTGTAAAGTGTCACGTTCCCGTTTGCTACTCTATAACACGAGCAGTAAGATAGAAATAAGAACACCAAAAGAAGTCAGACTTCAGGTGATTACAACTCAGATGACAAAAGCCACGTTATACGGGATAAACCTTTAGAGCACATCTACTTTTATGGACACTACAGTTAGAGAGTTCTAGTGGGATGCTGAGAAGCAGGTTAGCTGGGGTATTAGCTCAGCCTACTTATGGAAACCAAACACATTTGGTCTTGACTGCAGCTGTCTGAAGAAAGATAGGTCCTCTAATGATTGAAATTCAAGACCGAAATGGGAAAAACTTAGTATTGGAGTGATGTTGCTGACTGCCCGACCAGAACTGGGGACACTGCCTGTGATTTGGTGAGGGAGAGCAGAGAGCAAGGACGCGGCGGTAATGGGAGGCTCGGGCTACTCTCTCGCGCTGCGGATTGGAAAAATATCACATTGTGACCTGATGATACAACTAAATTTGTAGACTTGGCCAGCGATTGATTGATGGAGCAGTCTGTTTAGCAGCCCATGAGAGAAGAAACAACCTTTGACTTTTCAGCAGAGCAACAGACTGGATTTGAAATGTTACTGTCAAAAATCCGCCCTGTAAGAGCAGCTACAATGGGCTGGCATTCAACCTGCTTGGATAAATCCCCAAAACACTGTACAACTGTTCCTCACCTCGAAAAGCTGTGCTCCACTGCAGCAGCACTGCTACAGATGAAGACGGGAAGCTTTATAGTCCTGAGAGAGGCAGTTAAGAGAGTTAAAAACCTGTAGGCAGCGCAAAGACAAGGGGCATCTTGTTGGAGGCAGGAAGTGAATGGTCACTTCAGAGAATGGATATAGCAAAAAGAACTTAAAATAGAATCACAGAATCCTAGAATGTCAGGGGTTGGAAGGGACCTTGAAGATCATCAGGTTCCAACCCCCTNCTCGTCCACCAGCACCCCCAAGGCCTTTCCTTCAGGGCTGCTCTCAAGCCAGTCACTGCCCAGCCTGTATCGGTGCAGCTGCAGGTCCTTGCACTTGGTCTTGTTGAATCTCATGAGGTTGGCCTGGGCCCACCTCTCCAGCCCATCAAGGTCGCTCCGAATGGGACCTTTTATCTCCTCTGCTATCTGTTTTCTGGCCTAAACTGGTCCCACCTATTTTTGTACCTTCTTCAGCTCTGCTGTGTCCTTTGGGGTTTTTTAAGATGGAGATGGTGGAACCGGAAAGGCATATGGTATTCAATGTGTGGATGCCTCCTCCCTGGAATTATTTAAGACCAGGCTGGATGAAGCTTTGAGCCTGGTCTAGTGGGAGTAGTCCCTGCCCTTGGCAAGGGGGGTGGAATTAGGTAATGTTTAAGGTCCCCTCCAACCCAAACTATTCTGTGAGTTTGTGATTCTATGTAAGCAGGCCATGGATTTCTATCCTTTGCATACTATAATACTCTTACCTATTTTCCTGCTAAATCTAAATGTCTTCCCTCCCCCTTCCCCCCATCCTGCCGCCCCCCATTTCTACTCATTATTGAATTTACAGTTTCCCAGAACTATTTAAGGCCTCAAGATCTCATGCGTGATTGGCGATGACCAGCTCAGAGCCCATCATTTTACCATTACAGTTCAGATAAATCCTATAAATCTATAACACCTCAAGCAGCATGGAATAAGGGACAGGGACTCCATCTTACACCATCTCTTCCAGTAGGAGGTGATGAGCCTCAAGTGCAGAGAACAGCAGCAGGTTAAAAACAAGTAAGAGAGGTTTCGTCACACAACGTGCAGTGAAACCACACACTGAGGCGGATGTTTAAAGTTTGTGTGGATTAGAGTGGAGAAGGAACAAGATCATGGAAGAGAAATAATTCATTAGGTTTTAAATCTAAAGATACTTCTTTTTAAAGGAAGGTTTAAGCCAAAAGTTGTTGGAAATGCAGTGAATATCCTGGGATATTTTGATATTTCAATTGGCTTTCAAAAACATTCTACACTTGAACCGTTTTCATTGTAGTAATGAAGGACAAAGTTGATGAAATAGACTCAGTTTTTTAAAAAAATCTGTTCATTCAGTAAACTATAAATGACAGACTTTATGCCCTCATTTTTCACTGTAGAGATGTTCCATTGAGTTTATTATGCAACATTTAGGGTGGCGTCTACTGATGTCTTTGTTATTTTAATACATGGAGAGGTGTTTGCACCATCTACTTTGGCTGCTTTAGGCATCTAATTTAGATCGAGTCAGAATATCTAAAATTAGCACTACCTACGTATAAAAGAGTAGAAGTAACTGTTTCCAGATGGACCTAGATTAAATGCATAAAGACAGAATCCATAAATATTCCCTCCAGTGTTACTTCTATTTTACGTAGTATTTCCCACCTATTAATATGGTCAGAGAGGAGGAAAAAAAAATAAATCTGACTGCTTCCCACATATATACCTACTCAATTATCAAGAAAAAAACCGCTTACAATCAAGTATTGGCATTTTTTAATGCCTTCTGTTGACATTTCCATTACAGATCTATCTCAAGGCTAAACTGATTCTGACAATGGCATTTTATGAGAGAAATAAATTGCACTTTTGTAATTCTTTCACTTCCAATATATTTCCTCATAAGCTAACTAAATTAGCAGAGTACTTAAAACAACCATCCAAAAAAAAATCTTTGCCTTAAAAAATACAAACCAAACCCCAGCTTTTATATCGTCTTTTCTTTCTCGATAACTTCACAAATAGAATAATCTTGCACCCTTCAGGTTGCTCTGAGGCACATCAATAGCATCATTTGCATGACTTGTATCACAGAAAATTATAGAAACGATACTCCACTTGGCATCTGCCACAATTTCAGCTTAAAACAAAGTGCAGCTTCTCCCACATAGCATCCTGATTAAACAAATTAACTATGGCGCTGACTGCAAATGTACACACTAGAGTGTAAAAAATGAACAGATACAATGGCCAAGTCTGTATTTAATTTTAATTAAATTTCATTCTGTAGCTCAATTAATCCACAACTCCAAATGTCAGCAGGACTTAGGCAAATGGAATGACATCTGCTGCACTGCACACTGACTATAAAACCTTCACTGCATGCTAGAGCTCTGGAAATGTACCAGAAAAAAATAATGAAATGTTCTTATTAAATAGAGATCAATGTATAGAAGTCTAATTTCAACAAAACACGGAAAAGATGCTTGAAAGAAAACTTGGGAAAGTTTATTCCACAACTCTGGGTAATCATACTGCCTATCTAGAATGGAATAAAGGTGTATACATTGATAATCATCTATTTACAACGGAATTGTGTCATTTTGAAGTGATCTACTAAGCGAGATCTTGCAGCATATTGTGTGACTGAAAAAAAAATAAATCTCATGGCAAACACTCCACATTATCGTTATTATTATTGTTATTGTTATTATGACTATTATTATTATTACTAAGTATCTGCACAGAAGTATTATCCAGAAGCTTCTCCTCATGCCTGAGAACTGCGGGAAGATGTTATTTCTGTCAGAAGGAAATTGATGCGCACTTTTCACAGCATTAAGGTACTTCAACAGTAATCTGACATCTAAATATGTTTACAGTGCCACGCCCATGACAGGCGGATTAGAAGCAGAGTTGAGGAATTTGAGGAAGGGGAAAAGAAGACACTAACAGTGAAAGTTAAGTTCAAAGACTTTCCGGATCACATCACCATACCGATAACTTTTTTGTTTCTTTTTTGTCACTCTTTTTTTTTTAATTCTAAAAGAACAGCCCCACCTTACCCATCGTTTTTGATCGACTTTTATTGCAAATGACAGACAAAGCCGGTACGGATGAGGGAGCAGGGGACAAGGCCAGCGCATTTGAGATTAGGGAGAGGTTTCGGTAATAATGGTTTTGAGGTAAACAACGGATTTTTAATAAAACATTACTACCCATTTCAACAGACCTTTTGAAAAAATATACAACCCAGGCAAAGAAAACCACAAGTGAAGAGAAAAGCCTGTCAGCATTTCACAGTATTTTTATGCATAGAAAACGTACTAAGATGTACACAATTTTCCAAATACTGTCCATAGATTCATTCGAAAAACTCTAAATGATAAAATTCAAAATAAGGCTGAACTGCACGATAATGACTTCTCTGTCCTAACATCTTGGTTCTGCAAATACTTGAACCAGTCAGATATGGTGTTTATAGGACAGAGTCTGCCATTTATTTTTCAATTTAATGATCTCTATAATTGTTTCCTCCCTCTATTGATAATCAAGTCATTGAACACACTAAAAGCGAAACAGAAGCTGCCATGTTTTTCCTAAAAAAAAAAAAAAAAAAAGATTATGAGTCCTTCCAGCACTATTAACTCTGTTTTGTGCATCTCTTGCATATTTTAGATGGTTGTAAAATTATTAGCTGAGGCGAGGAATATACAAAATCATGTACTGAAAATTGAAACTTATTCTTTATTTTTATTCAGGTGAGTAGATTAAATGACTTAAAGTACTCACTTATAATAAGAACAAAAATCTAAAAAAGAATATACAGACAGTTTGGAGGACTAAATTCCTATTAAAAGAAAATCCAATTATTTCAATTCCTTTTTTTCCCTGGTAAATTTTGAGCTTATTTTATGCCAAATACATTCAAGAGATATATTTAAATTTTAATCACTGCGCTAAACAAATCTAAATATGATTATACTAAATTATGATGATTACAATTATATAATTAACTAAAGTACTCTCTAAAGTTCCTTAATTCATTTTTTTTTCTTCCCTTTAACATCGCTTTCTCAAAGACTGCTCTCATGCGTAAAGAAAGCATTTCTCCAAAATATGAACCTGTTTTAGCAGCAGCTGTATCTAGATATTGTTCAATCCTTCAACAACAAATGTAGGATCTCCACCTCACAGAATAGCTTAGAAAGGCCTAACATTTTCAAACAACAGCTTCACAGAATTTTATGTATATATTAACAATGAAAGATTGCATTTTTATGACTACATGCAAGGTTAATACCTCCAAAAGTTGCAAAGAAATATCTTAGTAACAAATCATCAAAATACACTTAAATATAAATAATATATTTTAAAAACATTAAATCTATGTAAAGTACTTAATGATCAGTATCTTATTCTTGAAGTCATATAAAGATGTTAATTATCACCTCACAGTTTCCTCTATAGTCTTCAAAAGACACGAATCCCAACAACACTGAAGTTGATGGCAAAACACCTCCTCATACCAACAATATTCAGACTTGACCCCAGATCCCATAAGTTTAACTTTTTGATCTGTTCAAGTGTATTTCTACAGTCTGTGAACCTACCACCTCATCTCCAAGGACAATGTGACAGACAATAGTGCTTTGATTATTGGACTTCTTTTTTTTTTAGAAAGAAATGACAAGACATAATTATCATAGGGCATATATCTGAGGCTGAGAAAAGCGCCAGCTTCATAGGTGGAGCATCACGGAAGAGTCCAGAAAGGTTCTCACTGACACAGATTTGGCAAGGAAAGACGTACACTTCGTTACGTGACTGTTTATTCCGTAATTTTCTTTCCATTGTGGCTTTCCTGTCACCGTCCAGTTAATTTATCCTTAGTACTAGCTTTTCTCTACATCCCTTTTTAATTTTATAGAGCATTGTTTTCCTCTCTTTCTCTTTTCAGGGCTTTGTCTCAATCTATTGAGTTCTTGCTTCAAATATCTGCAACCAACACGTTTCAAAGTTCTGTTTCAAAACTGACTTAGTCACTCTGGAAGCTTTTTGCTAGTGCTCTCAAAAAATCAGTCCGTTGTTAGGAATTCCAGGAATATTTCAACTGTAAATTTAAAAGATGAGAAATTTTCTAGAGATTCTGCTAATAATTCAGAATTAGGAAAGCTTAATGAAAACAAAAGCGTAATAAAATATGTATCTTCCACTTTCTTTCCAAGGAAGGTCAGGTGTGTACTACTTGTTTCCCTAAATATCCAGAAATTCCTCAGCAACTTAGTGTCACTGCACACTTGCCTCCAACTGGCATTCAACCTCTCCACTCATTTATGTATCTAATTATCACAGGATCACTTAGGCTGGAAGAGATCTTTAAGATTATGGAATCCAAACCATTGCCCCATCCCTGCCAGGGCACCCCTGAGCCCTGTCCCTCAGCACCACAGCTCCACGCCTTGGAAACCCCTCCAGGGAGCAGGGGGACTCCAGCCCTGCCCTGGGCAGCCTGCGACAGCCCTGCACAACCCTGGAGGCCAAGAAAATGTTCCTCAGCTCCAACCTAAACCTCTCCTGGGGCAACTTGAGGCCAGTTCCTCTTAACCTGTCACTTGTTCCTTGGGAGCTGAGCCCAACCACCCCTGGCTCCAACCACCTCTCAGGGAGTTGTGGAGAGCCCGAAGTTCTCCCCAGAGCCTCCTTTTCTCCCGGCTGAACAAGCCCAGCTCCCTCAGTCGCTCCTCACCACACTCCTGCTCCAGACCCCTCACCAACTATCCACATGTCTATCCATATCTAAACACTGCCTTCTACAAAAACCTAACACTCAGGAATGCTGATTTTATGGGGCTCCCTATGTTTCCCAACCCGAAAATCGATATTCATGCCAAAAATAAGCACGTCACTGGAACAGCAGCTAGGATAGTTAACAAAATCCTCTCATTTCTTCCTCGTGTCGCTACACCGCGCTGTACGTAAATAAACACGTTCAGTTACTCAGCCTCCTCTGTGACAGTCAACAAGGTTGCTGATTAGTACTATGCACCAAGTATGCAGTTCAGATGTGTGCCTGCTTGTTCTCTTACCTAGGCAGAAAAAAACACGAGTTATCAGAACGACAGGAAAGCTTGGACGACATCCACCCATGTAGCTCCAGCCACCAGCAGTCATGAAGAAAGAACCTACTAAGGGCTAGAAGAACTGCAGCGTCTACTCCAGCAAATCCTCCCAGAGCTTCTACTTTTGATACCCAAAAAAGCTGCTCCATCACATCCCCTGCTGTTGGTGTCATTGTAAAATTTCAGGTAATGAGGTAAGGGGCACACTTGGGTTCTTTTTATGCCAAGATGAGGAAAATTAATTTTAATGCTAAAAAGACGGGGAGTACTGGTGCAGACGGCCACTAAACACTTCCAGCTGCTCTACAGCACTGGAATCTGGAAGGGGAATCCTGTTCTAAACATCACAAGTAGAGAATAGTCTCTTCTATTCCAGTAGTGCAAAGAGAGGTAGAGGAAAAATAAAATGCAAACAAAAGCAAGATAGTTCTTTGTGATACCTGCAAGAAATATAACTGCTACTGGGGAAAAAAAAAGAAAAAAAAAAGGTGAAATAAAAATGTTTCTGGAAAGAAATGTGGAAGAATTTGATCATCATCATGACGATCCACAGCGCTATCAATGCCAAGCCCCAAGAGTTTTCAGTTTTTACAGTCTAGTTCCACTTCCTAGCTCATAGCTAATCAGAGAAAATTTAATTTGTGAACAAAAACCAACACTTAATTGTTGGGTTTTTTTGTTTATTCATGGACTGGTGCAGACAATAGAGCTCACTTAAAACTGGACAATACAAACTTTTGAATTAAATATATTTCTATTCATGGACTTCTGGCACTTTGTTTTTTGTTGTTGTTTTTTTTTTTTTTTTTTAACAGAAGAGAAAGATAGAGATCATGGATCTGGGGGCTTATTTTTCCTTTGTAAATATTCTTTCTTGATGCTTTACATATTATATTGTACTTTTTCAACAGAAAAAAAAAAGAGTTCTCTAATGGTTACTTTGAATGCAAACTGCTTTATTTTCAAACTTTGAAACAAACACTTCTGGGAAAGCCACAGCTTGCTATTATTTATACATGTACTACATCATCATTTTTATCGACAGGATGGACAATTTTGCTTCTACCTCCTAGAATTGAATGATTTCAAGGGATGGTTGCATCCCTTAAAATACTTCAGAAATACTGTGATACATACTAAAGAATTCAAGCTGAAAATGCAAACATCTTTTCAGAACTTTGCTGCTATCACTGTTTATAATGTTGAAAGCTAAATATTAAAAGAAAGGTCTTATAAAATACCATACATCTCTATTTTTTTAATGTAAAAACCAACTGATCTGTAAAAACAAAAGTTTTAAAAATGTATTTCTCAATTGCTAATACTAACATTTGTGGACTGGTTAAAATCTGAAACATCCAAAAATTAAAAAGAAGCTGTAATTTGCCTTCTGTCCAACTTCACCATGATTAGTAGTAGTAATAATACAACTGTAGCATCTAACGTTTAGTAGGAAGGATACAAACAGAGTATGTTTAAAAATAGTTATAAACCTCAAGCTACGAACGTTATCTAAAGAACACCTAGAAGCACAGCTCATTTGTACACTTTTATCTGGTTAAAATTTCGCTCTTCTGGATTTTTATAGTTTAATTTTTTTATTATTTTTTTTTCCCAAAAAATTTAGGGCAGAGAGGAGTGATTTTGATTTTACTTCAGGAGTCATGTTGTAAATCAGCGAGCTGTGTGAATTTCTAGACAGACAATGGCACTACTACTAATCTGCCTGCCACTGACTGTCAAACTCTCAGTGTGAAACTCACGAGGAAGATCAGAAAATGATGTGCAGACAGATAAAATGAACACCTAATTTTCAGTTTCAAACTCACCATGTAGCTGCCATTACGCATTTTCTCAAACAAATTTTTGCATTAAATATCTGTGTTTAGAAAAAAAAAAAAAAGAAGAATCTATTGCAATGTATTATGAGAAAACTGAACTGAGCTACTTATAATGAGTCAAAAACATGTAACTGTCAATTTGTGTCCACAAGTCATCAAATCTTAACTCAAGATACTGACTTATTACTCTAGGACCTCTAAAAGGAAAAAAAGCAGAAGGGGAAAAAGATAATTATGTTTTATTATCTGTTTTGTTCATAGAAACCGAACCCAAATACACACTCGTCCGGATCACTCCGAACTACAGAACAATGTTCATGACGATGACAGCTCCAGTTTGACCAGCATAAGCCACACAGTCTGCCCAGTAACTCAGTCAGCTTTGTTTTGAAGCTGTCAAATTTGTGAAGTTCTGTTCTGGATTTCAAGCCCTAGTGGGCCACAGCGCCCCAAAATACTTCTAATTCTATAAGCCTATTTTCCTAAGAAGGATTCTGCGCTCTGACTGCAAAATGATAATCCCTTCGAGAACACGATGGCCACAGTGCCCACACAGGGGCATCTCCACCCAGAAACCAAAACCACGTACACGAAATTTGCCAAGAAAGAGAGTAGATGGGGTGTGTTGGAACCTGGCTGGAGACAGGATGCTTCGCATCTCATCGGACATGAGAAAAGCCTGAAGCAGAGCATGCCAAGGGAAATCTCAACCAGAAATCACTGATGGAACAGCACAGACGTAGCAGGTTTTACCCGCAGCCATGCGGAATTGACATTTCATTCTGAAGTTTCAAAACGATAAATGGGTTTTCCATAAATGTGATCAAATTATATCGATGTTACATTACCCTGAGTTTATTTGCGAACAGGTTTTCGTACTACTTTAATAGCATTATTTACATTATTTTCTTCCGTGACTGCTTGGAAATAGCAGTTCTGAAAATTTCCTCAGCTCACAAAAGTTTATTGTTGTTTTAAAGCCAAATTACATTCTTCATTTGCCCAAACCCCCTATCTTGCAGACTCTGTTAATGCTACTCTCTCCTCCTCATCCAGAAACCATCTTCCTGTTTGATTTGCAAGAACACCAGATTCAAGTGAATTTTCACAGAGGAATCATGTAAAGAGATACAGTTCAAATGCAACACATTTGGTCGTCAGATAACAGATAACTTCCATGACAGCTGTCCTTCTTTAAATACATGTGCGTGTAAATACGCGTGTACGCATATATATATAGCTTGAAGTCGGCAGAGTCATATCCAATGTCTTAAAATAGTAGTAAAATGAGAGTGTAAAGCTGCACAGTGAAAGAGTCAAAAGGCTCATCAGTAAGAAGGAAACTGAAACACCAGCAGTACAGGGGCACGGTGAACGGATGCCAAAAGGGAAAAAAAGAAAAAAAGGAAAAAAAAAAGGTGTTAAATTCTGGTTGCCTCTATGACTTCTATCAATGTTTCTCAGCTTTCATTTCTGCTGTTCACTTTGAGCCTTCTGCTCTGTTTTTAAGCAAGATTCTTATCGTTACATCTGCTTAATTTTATAGCCTGGATCTCCTACATGTGCTGGAACGGAGCTACTCATTTGTACTCACTGCAGATTGTTATGTGGTTTATCCCAATAAGCGAACGTGGAGATGTTAAATGCTCTTGTGCTGTATTGTTTTATTCACAAGAAATTACTTATTTTCATACCTAACACAGTGTAACACCATTAATGGACCTAGACGACAGACTACCTAGAAGTATCTACAGGCTGTTAGAAGTTAGTATTACAGCGCTCGAACCGTGAGGGGAAAGATGAGGCGAACTTGTAATAAAACGATGCAAAAGTGAACAATAAAGGCAAGATAGTCTGGTGACAGCATTTTGGTCTGATATTGCAGACTTTTAAAGTAAAACATTTCTTTTAACATGTTAGAGCTATACAAGAAAGCTGCCGTATTAAGACCTTTGGTCCAATTGCAGAATAGTGCTTTTTTTTCTTCTTCTTCTTCTATGAAGAAGGCAATGTAAAAGAATTTATGCAATAATCTATTTTTTTTTCGCACATGTTCTGAGGACAAAGAAGTTCTTCCAAGACCTCTGTGACCCCAATCCTGCTATCGAAGCTATGCAGGTAGACCTCTCCCGTCCCCCAACTGGCTGGGTTATGAGGATGCCCTATACGCAGGCATTGGTCAATGTGAAACTGGCAAAGAGATAAAGAGTGCTCTCCAATACAAAGATTCATATACTGGGCTGTTATCCCCTTTTTTTTTTTTTTCCATTTCTTCTGAATAGCTAGTTTTTTACATGAGGAGAAAAGTGTTAATAACATTTATTCTAAGTTGAAACTGTTGGCTAACTACGCGGAGGAAGCACAAGAGATGGTAAAATGCTCATTACACTTCTATGCAACTAAAGTGACCTAAAGTTTAACACAGAGCAAGTTTCCACCGCTTGTCCTTGTGACAATAAAAAATTATTTCGTCTCCAGAGGTGAAATGTCTGAAGAATCTCTCTGATAAAACCAGACCCAAACAAAAAACAGGATACAATTAAATTCAAATGAGTAAGTCCGTAATATGCTCCTTGAGTTGTTCTGGACATGCTACCTGGCATACACGTGCTCTTTTACATCAGAAGGCAAGACCTGCTGAAAAAATTATTAGGGGTTTCTTAGAATTATCACCAATTCTTCCTAAAAAAATTGCTATTGAGCATTGATTATGTATCATAGACTATCAATACGCCAACTTCTTGCTGGGCAATAACTAAAAAGCAAAAAACTTACCTTTCTTAAAATTCTGGGGTTTTTTTGCTACACTAAAAGCAAAATATACACAGACTCTCTGAGGACTCTAACATTAGAGACATCATGTTTTTTGTGGCATTACAAATATAGATGTCATCCAAACAAACTCCTCTCAAAATTAACAAGTAGCTATAAATCTCAGCCTGCAAAGATGAACCTTGAATTCAAGAACAAAAGTACACAAGAGTAACAAAAATGCTTTAAGGAAAAATTAGTCCTTTTATAGTGCCCGTTCAATGTGACAAAGGATGTCGCACCTGTAAATACATAGGTTTTATGAAAAATAAGAAGTAAAACTGAGTAAATTTTAAAGCATTTTCAAACCTTGTTTGCATTATTAATAGTACCGTGAAATTCATACCGTTAAACACCGTATTTCACAAAACACATTTAAATGTCTGAGGTATAAAGGTTATTACTCATTTATACCTTATTAGATGCTTCCCTTTTCTTCCATAACACTGTTCATCTGGCTTGCACTTCATGCTCAAGTCATGCAGATTGGAGCTGACTCTCAATTACACAAAGTCTTTCTCCAAAGATGACAGTCCAAATACAGTAGAGATAAAATACATCAAGGTTTAAAATAGGTCCGTTCAGCCCCACTGCCGCTTCATCATGAAATGATATAATTCACTGATGCCTCTGCCTAGCCTAACATATGTTCTATTCACAGCCTGCGTCACTCTTCATTTGTAATTATTTCCCTTTTTTTTTCCCCCCATCTTGTAATACTTTGGTTGGTTGAAGACAAATACTGAAAGGAAAAAAAAGAGTATTATCATATGATGACCTGTTCCAGGGTGTTAAGTCCTTGTCAAGGTTTGATTTTAACATGGGGTATTGATGACAGTACATCAATTCAGGCATCATGTCTGGAATTAGACTATATTAATTATCACTTGAGTGCAGTATGCATGAAAGTGCTGTTTCATTGACTAAAAGGATTTGACTGAATAAAAATCCATTTCTCATCTGGTTGCTTATGGATAAAGACATTTTTTCTCTTTGCTGTGGATTGTTCTTTATTAAATATGATATCTATAAGATTGAATAGACTGTCTCACTCAACAACAGGCATGAATATTTTTAAACAAAGAATATTAAATCCATTGTTTTGCTGACAACTGCTTAACAACCTATCAAAGTTTACAGCGTAGACGTTACACAGAAAATACAGAGTATATATAATGTACCAATAGTACGTATGAGATCAAAATGTAATTGTAAAATAAAAAAGATTATTGAAAAATTAAATTTTATTATGATGATATGTAGGTGAAAAAAAACAACCTATAATTTCATTTCCATTTATTAAGAAAGTGTATCGTAATGTTGAGAGTTGTTTCTGATTTTTCAATTAATAAAAAACTGAAGTTCAAGATCACTGAAAAAAGCCCAGGAGTTACCTAAAGTAGCCCTTACTGTGTAAACTATGAGTTAGCTGCAGAGTAGCTGGAAGGAGATCTGAACTTTCAAGTGTAAATATTCACAGAGATAGGTAAACCAGCATATGGGAACATAATTACATCCAAAAATTTACCTCTCTGTGTAATTTTCTGCTTAATTTATCATTTTCATCATCCAGAAAAATGAGTTTCCAGTTCTCCCTTTACGGTAGGTGTTAGCAGCCTCGTGTGTTTGCACTGCCACAGCGAAATGCCGTAAAATGTCACCATGTTAAGGCTATTGCACAGATGTTGCTCATGGCATCTAAACTTTCTCTAGTGCACCACAGATTATCCTACCCTCCTTTTACCATCCAGCAGTTCTGGGAGATGATGTTGGGGGAAACAGAAGTTAAAAGAGTGGGACTTACTGGAGGGCCTTGAACTTCACCACTAACACAATCTGTTGATATATAATTAGAATAATGAATATTTTTATTGGTTACATTTAATTAGTTATGCAACTTTTATCTATCTACTGATCTAGATATATCTGTGTTTTGAGTCTTCCGGAGAAACTCCAAACAGAAGAGGATCATATAACGCTGGCAATTTTTAAAACCCATGTTATACAATCAGAGAGATCTAAGGAAATGGAAGAAACTAATTCTTAGAAGTTTCGGCAGACCCTCCAATTATCAGCATAACAGCCATACTGAAAATAACAAAGATATATTCCCAGTGTTTTAAATCTTGCTTAGTCACTGTACTCAACTACAATCAGAGATCAGCTTTAGCTAGTTTTGAAGAATCACAAGGATTAAAAGCTACAGCCAGTCAGAGAGGTACACTAAATGATACCTTATCTGATGTTTCAATAAGCAGAGTTTCAGTAATGATAACTTTCACTAAGGGGGGAAGATAGAAGATGATGAACATCATTAGGAGGCCATCAGAAAAGACATTGACAGATCCCAGAGATCTTCCCACCAGCTAAGAGATAATATCTTGCATTGCCACGGCAGATGATGCGGAGATTTTTTTTTTTTTTCGCTTCTAAATCAGGTAGATTTTATGGAGAATATTAAACTTCAAACAATGGACCCTGTGGGATCAACAGTCGGTGTTCTTCTGTGTTCGGCAGCAAGGGGGAATCCCTCCATTTCACACTCTTACCCTTCCTAAGCCACAAAGAGCAGCAGGCAGGAACTCTCCACTTGCTCTTCTCTAAGGGGTTGTGATCACTCCCTCTGTTCCCACAATCCTTTCCTAGAAGCCTCTCGCCTCTCTCACTCTTACTACCTTTGCCTGAGGATCTCATTCTGCATTCTCCGTAAAGGACTTCCAGATTGTGGCTGAACCTGAGTGATGCTCAGCATGGCTTGGTGTGATAACAGCTGTAGCAAGAATGACACCATCCCAGAACTTTAAACAGAGGTAAAATGTTAAACTTTGCTTTCTTCCAGAAGAAAGCAAAAACCAAAATGTGTGTAAATGTGTAGGGCATTATTTTCTTAACTTCTGAACACCTCAAGGACAAAAAGTCAAGACTGCTTTTCCTTATAGAGGAGCATGGTGGAGAGCTACGAGGATGACGAAGGGACTGGAACATCTCTCTGATGAGGAAAGGCTGAGAGCCCTGGGGCTGTTGAGTCTGGAGGAGAGAAGCCTTAGACGGGATCTGATTTATGTCTATAAATCTCTGAGGGGTGGGGATCAAGTAGAAGGGGCCGAGCTCTTGTCTGGGGTGCCCTGGGATAGGACAAGGAATAATGGTACAAGCTGGAATCCAGGAGGTTCCACCTCAACAGGAGGAGAAACTTCTTTGCTGGGAGGGTGCCGGAGCCTGGCCCAGGCTGCCCAGAGAGGTGGTGGAGTCTCCTTCTCTGGAGACTTTCCAACCCCCCTGGATCTGTTCCTGTGTGTCCTGCCCTGGGTGACCCTGCTCTGGCAGGGGGGTTGCACACAATGATCTCCAGAGGTCCCTAATGTTCTGTGATTCTATGGCACGATGAAGTGGCAGATTAGTATGATTATACTTGTTCTGCCTTCTCCATTGCATGTTCCCTGGTGAAAATGTCATTGCTTATGGGCCTGTAGTAGCAGAGGTGAACTGAACTACTCCACTCTCTCCTTCTCCTCCACCTCTTACTTGGTTTGCACGCATCTCAAATTCTTTGACTCCCACGCCTTACAATCCTTGCACATTAAACGCCAACCGCTTGATCTGCACTTTAGAACGGTATCTGCAGAAGAGTATGAAGTGAATGAATGGCACCATTCATTCAAGTCAAAAGAGTGCCAGAGAATTTACTGTATATAAAAAAAAAAATTAAAAAAAAAAAAAGAAAAGAAAGAAGTTGATTGACAACAGAACGCTGCATAGGTTATGCAAAATCAGGGAGGCTACAACGTGGGAATGAATGAACGGGAGCTGCGTGCTGAATGGGTGACTCACCACACCTACACTCGTCAGCGAGGTGCTTGCAAATATCTTAGGAACAGCCTCAGTAAAACATCATTATGCCAACGGTTAAACTCCCATCAAACCCTAGGAAACTACACAGATTATTTCAATACTTTAAAATGTTATTATGAGCATTATTTTAAAATACTTTTCCTGATTAAATACCAACTGCAATCTGCTACCTCAGAAAAACTGCCAATAGAGCTCCATGCTTATTTGGATGACTCAGTGATCAAATTAAATCATATTATCTTTGATCTTTTGGTTACGGTGATGTAATCAAGAAACTTTTGATCTGGGAGTAACATCTTTTAGCTTGCAGCTGTCTTCTATGAATATTTGCTACATACCCATCTTTGTATGTATAAGACATTCATTGCTTCCTGATGAGAAGTAGCACGTTTTCCTATCTTTTGTGAAGTAAAAGGGACATGATACTCAACCAACAGTTCTATAGAGGCTGAAGGAAGAAGACAATATGGCTTAGAATCACAGAATCATAGAATCACTATGGTTGGAAAGGACCTCCAGGATTCAGGCTTGGGATAAGAAAGAAAAGTAAACAGCCATCAAGATAGGCTGAGAGAAAACATTTAGACTGCTTCAAAATGTCTGAACTGTGCACCATCAGTGTTGTAGGGAGAAAAAAACAAAGGATCAAACGAGGAAACAGCTCGCAACTTGTTCTCACAGGACCCTGCACTAGAAATGAATCCAAAGCTGAGACCTAAACACATTAGAACATCAAGGGTACGTAGATGATCGTGCACTTGAGAAGTTAATCACAGGTTCATTGAACAATTTGGGTTGGAAGGGACCTTTAAAGGTCATCTAGTCCAACCCTCATCATCTAGATTGTATTACCTATACTAATATTGATATCAATATTGCTACTAAATATGGAATATAAAACCAAAGAACTGTTCACCAGATACATAACGAAAGGGAAAAGGTGCCACCTGCCACCTGTGTCCCATCTGCAGCACACATCAGAGGTCACTCCTATTAGCAAGGACAAGTGGAGCTGAGACAGCCCACGAAATTAAATTTCCTTCTGACCTGTTCTCCTTCACCCCAAAGCTATTGTTGCTTACCTGCCAACATTGTGTGCTAGAGGTGAACATCTGAAATTAGTGGAGCTACGACTGTGTAGAAGAGCTTGTGGGAGGGTCAACACAGAAAAAATCAAGACATTGATTGCCCCACTCAAACAAACGTAAACTAGTATTTTTCCCACAGTATATACTACATGTTATTTTGTAAGATAACACAACTGGTATGTTCTTACGGAATTCAGCTTTGTGGCAAGTTTCCTCTCTCGAGCTAAAATTACAATTATGTAAAGGTGAACGATTTCTGTAGCGTGTGAACTCTTCAGCGAGGCTCAGAAATCCTCAGATATTTCTGAACTGTGCAGGCAGGTTAATAACAACAGTAGCAGACACCCGTTCCTCTGATACTTCTGCCTTGATGGGTATAGTCCAACAATATAAACCTTGAAGAACAATTAAATGGTCTGAAACCTACTCCGTAAGGCATTAGTATGCTATTCATTTCTTTATTGGGTAGTGACAGAAGATGAGGATGACTCTTAGAACTAAAAGACTGACTGTTAGTGCCGTGGGTAGGAAAACAGTATTATTTCCAGATCTGACATGCTTAAATCTGTAGTGAACAGACAACCTCACAAGCTATAATGGAAACCTGTAATGGAAACTACAAAGTCTACACCAGGAAAGTTCTGAATTCCAAAGCATTACCTGAGGCTTTATGAAAAATTTGGGTTGATCATTTGGCAATCCAAACCAAAACATTTGGCCTGTTTTATCTGTCTGTTATAAAATTATTTGCATGTTCATACTAATACTTTGATTTTTCCAAAGTAGTTCCAACAAAAGTGCACTATTTTACGCCTTCACTAGTGAAAACTTCATGTTTTCTTAAAGTGAAAAAAATGGTTGAATCCATGATCATTCTTCAATGGTTACAAAGAGCAGCACATAGAAAAAGCAAGAACAGAAATTAGGCAGGTTATTCAAGAACTTACTGCATGTGTGTAGCTTGGAAGGTCTTACAAACCTGGGAAATAACTCTGACCTCCCACGAGATAACGAAGGTTAAGTTGCTGCAGCAAGATCAGGTTGAGACATTACGTATTTTTGTTTAAAGTATTCCTACAAAGGTTTTGGGGAAAAAAAAAAGGGGGGGGGGGGCAGAAGAATTTCCAGCATCTTCTATAAAGTTCAAATACTTCCACACTTCCTTGCACCGTTTATATTCAAATCATTAATATTAAATCATCGACCAAATCGCATAGACCTTTAGCCAAGAGACTTCTGTGTCACTCAGAATACCAGTGCTACAGAGCTGCCTGGTTTTGCAATCTCACAGTACTTCTCAAGACGTTTATGCATCTGCATTCTGATTTCTTTTTTTTTTTTGGCATCTTATGACTTCATAAACGAGCTTCAGACTCAAAGCAAGCAGAGGGACGAACTCTGGGTCAAATGCTGATTGTAGAGATCACAACTCAGGACATTACAGCCCAGCCACTCTTCTTAAAATGAAAATACGACAAACACATGCACAAACAGCAGAACATAAAAGCAATTTTCTCAAAGCCTGTGTTGAAGTTTCATTATAAGCTAAGATCATTTTCTGTCAGCCTCCATGGAACCTGGCAAGGTCTATATCAAGGAGTTATTCGTAATATGTGGGGTTCTTTTATCGATCAGGACAAGTTTCATCTTGCACCAGAGCCAAACATCCACCGTTATGTAAAACTACTGTTCTAAGTAGAACAGTAAAAGAGTATTAAGGAAGAAGTGTCAAAAAAAATGATCTATGATCTAACAATTTCACAATTCCTTAGATTCACTCTTTGGGTAGTATTGTGATACAAAAGGGTTTCAGCCCAATATTTCTCAATCTCACTGGTGTCTTTCCACTTTACATCTGAATAATAAGTATCTGAGTAATAAATATTGTCAGCACTGACTGGAATACTGAATACATTACTTCAGGAAAAAAAAGACTCCCTTTCTCTTTCAAAAAAATGAAGTAATGCCAGAGTGAACCACAGAATTAGGAAATCACAGAATCACAGAATGGTGGGGGTAGGAAGGGACCTCTGGAGATCATCGAGTCCAACACCCCTGCCAGGGCAGGATTACCTAGAGTAGATCACACAAGAATACGTCCAGGTGAGTACTAAATGTCTCCAGAGATGGAGAAAATGAAAAGTTTGGCAAAAATGCACCGAGTTTATGGTAATCCATGTTAACTGTTGCTTATCGTTGACCTTCCCTTTCTCAAATAAACTCCTGGAAAGCTCACTGAAAAGCCAAAAGAAGCGGATCTAACGAATAATGTTACAGGCTCAGCAGAAATTGGACAGGCTATGGAGCTGAAAACGGCACTGCTGTGTAATTTTCTCTACAGGTGGATAGAGGTTGACATTCATTTCAGTCTTGGGATGTCTCCACAGCATTAACTCCATTGCCATAACTCATAATACTATTGACTATAAATAATGGCCATCCCTCTTACGAGAGACGCATGAATTCCCAGTTAACTTCCTAAAACGGAGTAAGTCATTCCTCACCGTGCCTCCCTCTATTACCAGCCAATATACCAAGTCCCACAACTTTCTGTTCCTTTTCATTTCCGCACGGACCCATTGAATGATCTGGAAGAAACAGCACAGAAGGAAGGACCAGCGGTATATTGACGATGTTACAGTGCTACCTATCCATCACCACCTACACCGCTATCAATATCACCTACCAGCCAGTCGATGGATGAAATCAGATCAGAAATAAAGAGAGAGAGAGCTGTGTGTTGGGGAATGAAAAGCATGACAGATCAGCAGAGAGAAAGCGTTTCAAAGGATTCACAATGAATGTACAGTTTCCTTTGCGTTAAGGGAGACATACGTGATATCGGCCAATTCCCTTCATAGATTAGAAGTACTCTTGGATTTTTCCCTGACGCTAAGTTTCATCCATTCCTAATGCCTTCAGTTTCTTGTTGCCAGGAAACTTCTTCCTATCCCAGCGAACAATCATAAGATCATAGAAAAAAGTGAGGTTGGAAAGGGACTTCAGGAGTTCTTTAGTCCAATCTCCTGCTCAAAACAGGGTCAGCCATGAGATCAGACCAAGGTTATCCAAAAATGGTTGAATGAGCGAAGTCTTAGCCTCATTACACCTATTTCTTGGCTGGGCTACATGCAATAATTGGACACAACATTTTCACTCTGAAAACTGGCTAGTATAGGGCATTTTTCCTTAACAAGATGTGCATTGTTAGCATTAGAGATCTTAGCTGGTGTATTCTTAACTCTGAACATCCCCACTCGCCACAGTGGCTTCCCCTAGAGTTTAAATGATGTTCAAAGTCTGTTCATAGAGTATTAAAAAGATATCAGTAGCTTACCCTAAAAGACTGACTAAAGCCAGACAGTACTTCTCTGACCTAAAGAAAGTCTGACAAAAAGGAAAAAAAAAAAAACGTTCCTTGGGGTTAGTCTGAGACTGCGAAATGCCTTCCAACGGGAGCTACAGATCCTCAGCAGTCCCATCACTCCAAGTATAAACCTCACTTCTGCAAGACCTCGCTGTTATAATTCAGATGTATACTTATATATACACCCATATGTAACAAACAATACCTGTATTTATTGAAATATCTGTCTTACTCCATAAATTTAAGGAGCTGTGCTTTTAACCTAAAAAAACCCAAGACCATGATAAAAAATTGTGTATAAACCCAAGACCATGATAAAAATTTGTGTATTCCACTGAACACATACATCCTTTTGCAAAAGAATGATAGAAAAATCCCCACATTTTTTAGCTTCAAAGACTAATACAGTGCTAAAATGTCCTTTGGGTTTCAAAGCCATGATCTTCAGCATATATGTATGTATTTGTTCATATATACAAATATGAAACTTGACTCTCACTTCCAAATAAAAGCCAACATTTATTAGGAAATACAGATTTCACAATGGAAGCTTAGAAAAAATCTTGGCAGAAATAAGCCCAGCTTCCAAAGAGAAGTATCAGGTAATGAGGATATTTAGAAAAAGCGTAAGTTGAACAAAAAAAAAAATGCAGACTAAAACATTAGCTTTGCGCTAGACTGGAGTCACTCAGAGAAAGAAAAAACCTATTTCTGTGAGACTTAAAAAATATAACTTTGTATACTAAAATGTACTGCCTTCACTTTTTCTTTACATATTTTGGTTTTGCTGTCAGGATGTTCTGGCTAAGGACTAAAATGCGGTGAAAAAAAATTAAGGCAAGGCTCAAGTACTGAACAGTGCACGTACTGTGAAATTTAGAGCCTGATTAACCCAAATGTGACCTGTACAACTGGTTTATTCATATATTGAATAAAACTACCTGTACAACATCTTCAGCATTTTGGACAAACCTGATGTAATTAGCTGGCATAAATGACAATGGATTTTTTTTCATACCTAATTTCTACGTATTTTTATGTTTCCACAATAATCACAGACTCCTTTGAAAAAATAACCATGTAGGTTGCCACATAGACTGGGTAATAATTAAATCCACTTCCATCACCGTTAAGCATTTTTCTTACCTTTTCCTTTGGAGCTTCTTCATTCAGCAAAAATTTAGATTATTTCAACATCTGCAGCTTATTGCTAGAGTTTCACCCCAAATTCATTGACTAGCTCCACTCTGTTGTAAGGGAGTCATTGTCTATGTACATCAACATTTTTACTTCTAATTATGACCAGTAATCACTTCGGAAAATATGATTTCAATTGTAGATTATAAAGGTTGGAAACAAATACTGACTACGAATTTTTCATCTTGGCTTGAAGGGAGAACTCAGAATAACTAAAAACTGATTTGACGTCATCCATGGCTTTTCAATGTGCTATGCATCATAAAACGACAAGGACCATAGGAAAAGCACAAAATAAACCTTTAAGTTTTCATTTCTCCTCCTCCTCATAAACACCCAGAACCGATACTGATCTAATTACGAGATTCTGATTATTTCCTATTTATAAAGACATGATAAGTATCTCAGAAATTTTCTTGAGATATCATATTGTCATGAAATATGGACAATTTGTATGTTGTCTTTCCATTTTTTTCTGCAAATCTACAAAAATCTCTATTTTCCAATACTATGGGTGTGCTACCGATCCTTCCACTTGCCCAGTTTTTACTAATTCTGTATACGTACTGTCTTTTCTGTGTGAGAACAGAGATTTTATGTCTTGAGTACAGTTTATTTAACAGTGTTACTTTTTTACATATTTAATTTTGATTTTAAGTATGACACAGAGATCTCAATGCCTATGCCGTTTTAAAGAAATTGCAGATTAAAAATTTTACTACTGGTTTATTTCAATTAATACATTGAGATATCACATCTCTACAGAATTTACGTAATCTCACCTTCAGAATTCAGTTTTACAGGGTTTTTTTGTTTGTTGGTTGGTTCAAGTCAAGGGTAAAAAAATCATCCTTGATAGTCTGGGACGCTTCTGAAGAAGGAGTGTGAATTGTGAATACTTTTACTGGGCTACTATGTCGTTTTGGCAAGGAAATGGACTGGGCTGGTTTAATTGGCAGCTGGAAAGCCTGACTCATTCACGTTGGCATGCTGCCAGAATATTAAAAAAAAAAAAAAAGTCCTTGTTTGGGGAACTGGTGGGAAGGAATGCATTCCTGTTTCTCAGTCAATGACAAATTCTCCTCCCATCTTCCACCTCTTCATTATCTGTTCAGTTGAAGCTACTGGAAAGGCATCTTTTACTAATTGATGATGATAATATTACATAACATTCACAGGCCTCTTTCAGAATTGTGACTTTATTGTTCCATCCCAGCAGAATAAAATCATGGCAAAATTTTACCTGGTTAGCTCAACTATGTATATTACAGCAGCACATCGGCTACAAATCAGGACCGATTTTATCCTCCAAAAGAAATTCCCATTTTACTGAAGACTAACTGTGAGTTATGGTGAGTTAGCAAAAAGTCAGAAAAAAAAAAAAAAGATAAATTCCAGCATTTTCATTTTACTGCTTGTACGCTGACAGCTACAGGTTATGGTATTACAAGTCTTAAAGTAATTTTACTGCATGCTTGAGGTCTCTGCTATAGCTCCAGGTTTCTTCTGCTTCTATCTCCTGAGTAAGGTTACTGAGCAGGGCTGGTTTCACATTTTTCCTAAGTTACCTCAGACTATTCTGTACTTATCATTTTGCCCAGCAGTGAAAGTTTTCCCTCCTGGATGTTGGTGGTGGCTCCAGGACTCCAGATACCTATGTGGGACTGGAAGCTCACTTCTCAGGAAGGGTTCAGATTTGCTACTAATATACAAGTCAGATTCCTCAGAGTTTAGCCCTGCTACCCATGAGCACCAACATTAGCCTTAGTAGTAAAAGACTATCCGAATTTGGCAAAGAAAAGCATTCTGATGAGAAAACACAATTCAAACTTTCAAACAGTTGTTTCAGTAACGGTGAGAAACAGGATGATATATCAGAAAGTGCATTTTGGCAAGTGATGTAAGAACTACAGTTTGAAACATGGAGCAGAGGGCAATGGGTATCAGGGAGACCTTTCCTGCGTACAATAATTACCCAATGTATGAGGAAATAACCCTTTATGTTCTGCAATTCTAGGTGGATTTTTAGGCAGAACAGTCTCAAAGTAACAGCTTCACCTGTTGCAAATAGAAAGCAAATCAACGCTTTGGGTCTACTTTGAACCCTTGGCCTGTTTTTCTCTATTTGGCCTCCCCAGAGAAGGCAACAAGCAAGACCCCATGTAGGATTAACCCAGCGTTATGGAAGAGCAGAGAACTGGGATATTCAGCTCCTACACATCCCTTCACATAGACCCTATTGCAAAATGGAAGCATCATGGGGAGCAGCATGAAAAGTCTGGATGACAGGTGTTGAGTGATTAAATATCTCCAGCTGGAGAGTCCACAGGATCCTCAGCTAACATGTGCTAGGAAAGACAAATGACTGACTTTATTGTACATTAATTTATATGACATGCTTTGTTTACACTAGAAGTTCTTCGTGGTCAAGTATTTTTTCAAGTTTGGATTGCAGTCTAGAGAATGCGAACTGGTGGTACCGGTAGAAGTCCAGTTTTCTGCTCTTTCTGAAGAAGAAAAGACCTTTGATGGGTTTGGATGTAAGAAAGAAGCAGGGAACATTTTGTTCTTGGCTAGCCCTCCCAGGGACTCAGGAAAAGTCTGTAGAGACTATAACCTGCTCTTGTTGAGATTTAAAAACCCTGGAGAGGAATGGTGCTACACAGTCCTCATAACAGCTATCCCACCACAGGTGCTGCTAAATCGCTAGGGTAGGAAAGAGTCGCTAATTTTTTTAGCGCATGCAACGGAGTCTGATGTTTAGGGGAACACGTGGCAACTGCGTCCCTGTTTCCTAACAGGAACCTGAAACTTAGATGATTCTGTTCAAAAATCACAAGACTTTCAAGTAAAGTATCTTTTCCAATATGTCAGCAGTACATTTGCAATATATCTTTTCTCATGACAAAAGTTTTTACCCCAAAAAACTGAAGTATGGAAACAAGGAACCTGGAAAGCCACAGATGGCTCCCTGAAGAAAGGCAGTTACTCGTGGTCATGAGCACATGCCAGTAAGCTCAAAAACCTGGGTCACAGTCTTGAACCTCACAATGCTTAAATCACAGTCAGCTTATTAGAAATATCTGTCACAGCCTCCTCCGAAGTGATAGAACCACAGAACATTTTCAGCTGGAAGAGACCTTGAAGATCGAGTCCAAACTTTTCCTAGCCCTACCAACACCACTAAACCATGTCCTTCAAGGCAACCTCCACCTGCCTCTTAAACTCCTCCAGGGATGGCAACTCAACCATCCCCCTGGGCAGGCTATTCCAATGCCTGACA
>VWZK01017268.1:0-10217 GCA_013396935.1 Baryphthengus martii
ATTCCTGATACTGTGCTTTCTAATTGCAATAGGTCCTGCCCATATTTCTGATCTGCTGATTATCTGACTTTCAAACTGGTGCCTACAGAAAGTCTACTCTGCACAAGCAGATCATTCCATATGCTGGGGAGACACATTCTCTAAAGACTAAGTAAACACCAAGTACATATGAGCTCAACAACATCAAATGGTCTTTTTTTCCCTCCAGCTTAATAATGTCAGTTGAATATCCATGATTAAACATAGCACAAATTGCCTGTAATCTGATTTTGAACTTGGCGGGGTCAGTTCTTTCAATAGGATTCAAAATGCTGAGACGCTATGAGCTTGAAAAATTAACAATGCAAAAATGGAAAAAGAAAACACTGTTATTCACTGATGTCCTGAATTTTCTAAAAAAAGCCACTAGTTTGAAAGAGAAAAGCAGATTATATGTATGTACTAATTCTTCCTATCTTCTATCACAGTGCTTTGAGAAGTAGGATTTTCTGCCTATGCTGATGAAATACGTCAGACCTTCAGATGTACTTCTGAGAATTACAAGCATGATCAGTTAAATCAAGTGTGTCTTGGTTGCTTTAGCATATCCCTTTAAATATGAGCCGAGTGTTCAGAGATAAAAGGTTTTTAAATGTAACCTTTCATAAAATGATCTACTGTTGATTTCCTTTTCAAGAGTGCATTTTAGTGATTCTTTTCTTGCATTTGGGGCAACACAAAATAATGCAAATTTGGGGCATACACATTCAGTGGCTGTCAGAGAAGCTGCCAAGCAACTCAATCTCAAATCGGGTACTGGAGTCACGAATTTAGCTTTCTTAGAGGCATGCGAACTTAGAATAGAGCATCCTGGATGCAAAACTTCATGCAGATCCATCACATGATTTTCTTTTTTTAATTTGCGTATCATATCAATCATCTATGTAAATTTGAGTTAAAAGCCTATAGAATATGCAGTAAAAGGTGGAAGTTCTTAAGAGCACTTTAATATCTCATTAACAATGAATTCAAATCAAGCCAAGTCCATAGTGAGGGGAAAAGTAGTATTCCTAGTATTTAAATGTACATTCTGCTTCAAAAAGTTCCTTCCAACATGAACAATTCATATACCTGGGAACGTACTAGGAAAATGAAAATCCAAAGAACTTGAACATCAAACAGAAGAAAAAGCTGCCTACAGGCAAAAGTAGCCCTAAACATTCATCTACAGCACTGCAATTCTAAAGAGACATATGCAAAATAAAATAAAAAAAAAACAACACAACCCACATAAAATGTATAAAATGAACTGTAAAGCGAAAGACGTAACATTACAGGGCTTACGTTCACTGTTTACAGTATTTTCCATTTAAAAAGCACTAAGAATATACTGAAGAATGGCTTACAAAGAAGGAAACACATTTCTAAATTTCGGGGTATAGGCAGAAGGAAAAAGTTTCCATCTCTTTGTCACATTGAACTTTTCCTGCCACGAATAATTTCCAAACCTTGTCACTCTGACACTGGGCCTGACACAAAACCCAGACTCTCAGTCTTCATCCTTCCATCCACTGGCTACTTTCCAAACTCCTCTTCCAATATTGTCTGTAAAATTTCTCTAGCTGACTGCATTCCCCCTTCTGACTACAATATGACAAGAACAGAACAATGAAATGATAGTGATCAGACAGGAAGCCCAACAGCATCACAGCTTCAAAATTAATTCCATTCATATTCCTGCTTCAGCAGTTGTCCTCAGCCCACTTGGGCTTGTAAGAATTATTCGTGAAGTCAGAAATCAACAGAGAAAGAGTCAACATACAGGATGACTTTATATTTCATTTAACATAGTATTTTTAGCTCTACTCTCCTCAGAGAGAAAGTGAACCAGAAAACTTTCAACTGAAGGAAATTATTTCTTAATCTCTGAATTTCTAATATACTGCACATACTTGCATATTGAGAAGGCAACTGCAATATCTCTCTTTACCGGGAAGGTAAGACCTCAGAAGGTCTTTTCTGCTTTCCTTCCTTGGGCTTAAAACTTGTAAATCACAAGTAAAAAGAAAAAGAAATAACACAAGATGCAGTTTAAATAGAAAACTCCATAAATCCAAGATTCAACAGCAAACACATTGTTACTTTTCCATGCTGTATCTTTAGTAGGCAGTGCAAAGTCTTTTTCTTCTTCCACTTACTATTTTAACTTAGAAAAAAACCAGGGGTTTTTCTTGTATGTTGCTAAAAGAGAGTTAAACTAATCATCAGTTTATGTTTGAAAGAATAATTTAGCTCATACTTAAATGCAAACAACTACAAAAATTATATATTCTTAAATACTCAATTCCAAATAAGAGGTCTAATTAAGTGTTGTAGCACTACTTCTAGATGTACATTATAAATTGTTAATATTATAATAAGATCCTGAAGTTTCAACAACTTCATAGTTGTTTCATGGGTGATAACAAAATAGACCATATGATGACCTAAGATGATCGTCTATAGAATTAAAAAGTATATTTTTCCCTTCTGAAAAAAATAAAATAAAATTTAAAATTCCATTGTTTCCTCATTTGTGTATTTCCTCATTTCCAAATAGCATCAACAATATGAGTTTTGTGTCATTTGTTCTGTTTTCTCTATGTCAGCAAGAAAGGCCAACAATTGATGGCTGAAAACATTAAAAAAATACTTGATTAAATGCTTAGTCAAGCAATTAATTTTTTCTGAAGTAAGACTTCGAGAAGAGAGCTGATATTTTGATGTCTTAAACTGGAATAAATCACTTCTGTTTCATTTTCTTCTACTGTATGCACTTAGAAGTCTTCTTAAACAAGACTCTATTCCCTGCTGCTAGCATATCTTAAGACACGTGCCCTCTGTTGACTGTTGCTTTGAGTTTGTTTTCAACTGTAAGCAGAAGGCTTAACTTTAAGCAAATGCTCAACACTAAGAGTAACAAAGCCATGCTACATCTAGAAGCTACCACTTCCTATTCCTTTGTTATTCATCACATAATTTAAGACTTCATAACTTTTGAACTACAGTAAGTGCTTTTTCAATGCCTTTTTTTGGCCAGCACAGGTTTTTTCCACTTGAGCGAGGGGGGAGAAGAGTGAAAGAGATGGAAACAGAGAGGGGATAAGTATGAGGCTCTTGGAGAAATCTTGAAGAACAGCATGATCTTACTGATGTGTAGGCCTCAGTAAGGTAGACTTTCTTTCCCTAGACACTACCTGGGAAAAGTATTTCATCTAGATGAATACCCATTACTTTCCCCAAATTACTCTTTTAGTCAAGAAATGCATTTCCAAAGAAAGTGTTTTCAAATGTCATTTTTGTAGATAGCAAGATCAACAATTTCATGTAAATATCACCAGAAAAAAAAACATTCATAACACTGTCTTAAGTGTTACACATGACCTAGAATTTGAAAAGTTATTAAATGGTTCTCTTTTCCTGTTCCTAAACTACCAAAAAATTCCTCTACATTTAAAAACACATTCAGGTAAAAGATAATTACTTCAAGTGTAGGGACATATACAAAAGTTCCTAGAAATTTTCCCCCTTTGGGGTTATTTTTTAGAAGCCTTTATTTATGAACAAATTCAGATTTTAATGTACATTCTCATGCAGAAATGAAGGCACCAGCTCATTTCAAATTGTCTGAAAAACAAAAACAGGCTTTCTGAAAAATGACATCTCTAAACACTTTAAGTGAATTAGTTTTCCAGAACAAGCTAGGAGGAAATCCCAAGTGTTAACAGATGACAAGAGTGTTAATGCCATTAACATTCTTTCAGCACTCCATGTCAGTGTGTAAATGATGTCCTGCTGCTCAGTCACTCAGAGCGGAAAAAAAGGTTCAGAGCCATTTCCAGATGCTGAGATTCTGCTTCAGAATATTTTTGTGCCTTCCCCAGTGGCCTGCTCTAAGAGACTCTGCACTACAGTGGTTCGTACAACAGAACTATCAGTTGCTGTTTGGTGCATATTAAATAGCGAACATTCTCAGTGCATAAAAGTTCCCCACTTACTCGAAGTCAACTTCTCCCCAGATCATTTCATTACAATGGAAGAACATCAAGTCAGGAAGTAATAAAAATCGTATTTAGTTGCGAAGTAATAGTCATTATTAGACAGAACTGTGAGCTTAAATATGTACCAAGTGAGAATCTATGCCTTTCAGGAAGGTAGCTTTTTTATTTCATAGAAAGGATTCTGGTTTAATGAATAGTGTTCCTTGCTGAAAATTAAAATTAGCTCACAAATCACTGTTGTTCTATATAACAAGAGGAATGCATACTGTTTGGAAAGTTTTTTATCTGCTGTAATTTTTTTTCTTTCATTCATAGTTCCCTTAGTTTTAAAGAATTTGCAAAATTAGGTAGGCAAAAGATTTTAAGATTAGGCATGTTAATATCTCTTACTAGGGGAATTGATAGAGCAGAACAACAGAAAAGCTAGACAAAATCTTTGTTTAAGGACATACTAGTACACCTACGATACATTATGTAAAGAAATTAACGCAAGACAGTTTATAAACTGTATATTCATCCAAAATCAACACAGGAAAAAGTCAGTCTCTCTAACCAGCAAGATAACAAAAAGGAAGAACCTTAAGGCCAGTGATCAACCAGTGTGCCCTCCTGCCATCCCAGCTCGGCCACTTCTTCCACAGAAAAAAGTTCAAAGCTCCCACATATTTTCTAGAGAAATAAACCTTTGTCACTGAGGGGTGCATGCACATGGTGGGAGTGGGAAAGAGCTGGTATTTATTATTTATGTATCTACAGCACTAAGTCAAGATATCAATTAATAAGTTAATGCCATACAACTTTCCATCTATTCTCTCTGAAACAGCATTTCATTCTCTTGTCTTTAATCTTTCTTAATAACATTTAAAGTTAAACCTCATTAATCTGAGTATCCTTTTCAATCCCTAACTAGATACACGTTCAAACATCATTAAAAAGAAATCAGCATTTACAACTACAGCAAGTACAAAATTCAGAGTTCTCCACTTGGAAAAAAAAAAAATAAATCTTAAATTAGAGGCACAAACACTGAAATAAAACAAGCCAGATTTGTCATAGTCTGCAATTACTTCTCTAAACTGTTGAATCAGGCTCCCCAGTGCTGCATGATGCTGTGTAAATTATAAAAGAAACCTTTCACATTTAAAGTTAACTTATTTACAATTTGATCTTCAATCTAAGTACAATTCTAGTCACGGATCAGATCATGAAAAAGTTGTCTCAGGAATCACACAGAAGTTATTTAACATAGCATGACATTCACAGAAAGAACATTTTAATATGTCTTTTTTTTCCCTAGCTTAACCATACTATATTGCACTGTCTGTTACAGCATAGCTGTAATCTGGTGGCCAACCAAACAGGTCAGCTTCATGATCCCAATGACTTCAGAGTGCTGTGAGCATTCCTTAAAACTGACGCAACTAAACACTTAGAAAAATCCCATATTAAGGCAGACAAAATAAAATCCTAGCACAACAGCAAGATGGCAGTTCTGAAAAACTTCAGAATCTCACAGCAGTATTTCGATAGAGCTATCTCAAGAAGTCCACAGTGCTCACTACAGACAGACACACGCACTTACAAGACACAGAACTGCAAGTAGTGATCACAAAAGTAAGTTTCAACTCCACTTACCAACTGAACACAAAGTTGTACTACAACAACGGTGGTAACAAAGACAGTTCTTTGACACAGAAAGAGATAAATAATACTATCTTTTTCATTCTTCAGATCTATGAAGCTACAAAATTATTGAAATAGTGTAATTAGTTGAAATCAGCATTTCAAATGACTGTTATAAAAAAAAAAAAAGAAAGTAAAGACTGTTAAAAAAAGTCCTAAACTTAAGACGTGAATCTACTTTGTTATTGCAGACAAATTTAAGTAACCTGATCGCAACAAAAAAAAATCTCACATAGATGAAAAAATAACAAACAGGCCCCAAAACACTTCTTAATCTATTGGGTATATTTACCTGAATATATCACTTCTGCAATGTATTGCTATTTTTTAAACACTTTGTGGAGTAATAACATACCACTCTTCCTGTCTTTGTATTTAATTCCTAAAGTACTTTAAAGTGATTTTTAATCACTCAAGAGTTACACTAACTTAGTACACACCAAAATATGTGCTAAATAAAAAAAACTGATCATGTGAAATCACAAATTACCCTACCTCAAAATAGTTAAAGAAAAAAAAATTCTAGATGAACACACAAGTAGAATTTCTATTTATCTTTTTGTCACTCACAGTAGCCAAAACTTATTTGCTAAGAAAAAAATTTAAAAACCTAAAAATAAGTAATATTCCATAGCATTTGCTCCTAGATTATGAACATGCATTCATCTTACTATTATGAATTATGAATGGTGTTTTCATTATAATTGATCTCCTACCTATTCCTTTCATATTCTGTGAAGAAAGTCTCATCCACAACTACTGGTAACCAGCTTTGTTTATTAGCAGGAACAGGAAAGAAAAACTATGCTTTTAATTACAGTGTAATTCCCACATCCTAAATCTCTCATTTGAGAGATGATTTATGTTTAGAGAGATCTCAAATTTTCTGAAACATTCAAGCAGAGATGTTCAGTCTAAAATCTTTAACTTCCTAATCTCAGTACATGCTATCAACAATGCTTCAACAAGCCAACAGAAACAGCAGCAATATATACTAAAGACTAAGATGTCATTTTCCAACCCCCAAACATTTATTCTTCAATCTAAAAGAAAAGTAAAATAAAATAAGGGAGCGTAGAAAACTTTAAAATATTCAATTATAAGTAGGAATAAATTTTGTCAGTTGATATAACTGGAGATGACTTCCTAAAATAAGAAAACCACCACTTATCAGGTCATCTATTAATTATGAAAACACAAATCCTTAGGCAGAATCAGTTCATTTCTTAGTCTTATCTATTTTGTCAAGCCACTAAATTCAACAGTATGATAAAAGCTGTCAGACATCTACAGTTCAGGGTACCTATTTTAATTACCAGGAATCGGTAATCTAGCAGTGACATCAGTGTACGTGCACTGAAGCAAGGCTGCCCAGGAGATTTTCTACAATTAATTTTCAAAATTTCGTAGGATCCTCATATTTCTGCCAATACAACAAAAAAAAAATTAGAATTTTTTTTTTAAACTCTTCTGCATTGTCAGAAGATCCTCTTTCTTTAATAAATTGAGGTGATAAACTGCAAAGCAGAAAAAGGGAAATATTACCTGCTTGGATCTTTTTTCTCATCAAGTCACTTCAGTGATGCCAATCATTTTCATAAGCACAGTAAATACATAGGTAGCAAGACAACAAATGGTAAAGCATTTGCTCAAAACAATTGAAGAACTAATGTATACAACCTGTAAAACAGAGTTGTTGAGCTTAACAAGAAAATACAGTTGCAAAAGGTGCATTTCAATATGTTGGTTTCCTTTGTGAACAAAAGCGGGGCTTACTTGACAGTATTCAGCCTACGCACATGATGACAAGGCTAAAGATAATAATACGGCAATAGTATAAGATTCTCTGATGTAAACATATCTCACGGAAACAATAAGGTTTTTTTTTAAAAAAAGCAAGCAGAACGGATAAATGCAATTATTAGCAAGTCTCTTAACCTTGGAAATGACGCAAGGTGAAAGAGAACATGTAAGTACCACGAAACAGTTTTCCACTCAGGCATGAGCTGTCTCCCTTAGGCTACTTTTCTGCAGTCTTGCCAGAAACTTAAAATAAGTACATATAGAAGACATATTAAATAAATTCCTGTGAATTTCAGTAACTGAATCCTTTCACAGTTGGGTAACCCTGCTAAAATTTATTTTCCAAATACACAGTACTTAGAATCTCTTCATTACATCCACTTGCTGTTATGAGAAGCTATGAACGGTCCTAGACATCAATTCCTTCTTTTTTTTCCTTTGAAAAACTCACAAAACCATGACTTCTGTCTGGTTGCAGTCAGAAAGCACAGATGTCACATGAACTCTCTGAGCTTCTATAAACACACAAAATGCCTTGGACTTGGTCACGTACGATACTCCAAATACTTTCATTTATAAAGAAGTGTGCTATGTGCAAAATAAAAAACTCGTAAATTTCTTTGGAGGAAAAAAAAAAAGGTCCTTTGCTTAGTATTTCTCACAGCTTTGTGAGCTTCGTGCATCTACATTATACTTTACACTTTTAAGCAAAAGTAAAGCTGGATATATGAAAATTTTGAAAGGGTAATGAGCTAGACAGACATCATATGGTATTCTCCCAGAAATTTTACTTACAGGTGCTTAAAGAATCTACAGTCTATTACCTACAGAAATAAAAGGACAAATCACCCCTGCATACAAAAAAAAGTAATTTTTTTTTCCTCTAAAATAATCTGTTAAATAAATTAAAACCATTAACAAAGTTAATACCTCTTCAAAAAATAACACACTGGAAGCTAAAATAGTAAGCAATCTCAACTCTATTGTTGACAGTTTTCTAGACTGAAATGCTTCAACAATTGTCATTAAATACCATTCTCCAGGGCAAAAAAAAACCCTAGTACTATCTTTAAGACTGGTCACTATAACTACTTTCTTCAAGAAAGCAGTCCAGTTTCCCCCTTGGCAGTCTGATTACAAATGTTTTAAGTTATATTCAGTTAAATGTTTACTTACATTCCACATGTTCAGTTACGCTTTTCAGTCCCTTCCAACTCAAGCCATTCTGTGATTCTAAGAAGTAACTTAAGATTTATGCTCAAGTGCTGTCAATACTTAACCAGATGACTAGAATGTTCACACCATCAATGACGACACGCAAAAAAGGATATGCTCATCTTTTCTACAAACTTATCATGTTCATCTTGTGTTTTAGGGAAATTCTCAATGTCTTTTTCTAGGCGCTGGATCTGATGGTTCATTGAATCAAGGTTGCTCTTCAGAGTCTGGGCCGAAACTAAGAAAAAGAGTAAATACAATGAGTTAAAAGATTCCAGGAAGGATATCAGAAGAGGAAAAAAACAGTATCAGTATAAATAGGCTTAAGGAGAACGATTCCATTAACTAGGGTTGCATTTTTTCTGAACTACTGCTCATAAAAATCCTACTCTTCATAAAAATTAAGTGAAAATATCTCATGTAATATGCAAAATCATCATATTTAATGTGGAAATGTCACCACTTAATTCTACTATTAGTTCAAATTATTCAATTTCTATTTAAATTTATTGATAAAAAATCTAATATTTCATTCTTTTAAATCTAATTCGAAGATTAAAAAGTAACTAAGGTTCAAAGAGATTTTACCTTATTAATGCATGTAGTTGGTTAAGTGAATGATCTTATTAAGGCATGTACTCAGCTATAGAAATGATTCAAGGAATAGACATGGAGAAAAGATCAAATATTTTTCTCTTATTGAAATTGAATCGATTTCTGGACACCAACATCTGTGAAACTCTGTTAACATCAAAGGTAGGTCTGAATAATAAAAGGTACTGAAAATTAAAAAGTAGTAAAGGACTCAGTTACAGCACCCAAAAAAAAAAAAAGGGCTACTCTAAAGAAACACTGCTTACTCTCTCATATGCTATTCTAATATAAACGACTATTTCTGTAATCAACCACTAATTGATACATCATTGGAGAAATCTCCACTGGAAATCATGACATCACAATTTTGAAGGTGAAGCAATATCCTACCACAAAGAAATTCCAGAACTAGAGGAAAAGTTACAGAGTCTCTGCAGAGAAGTCAAATGATAATATTAAAACAAACTGAACCTATTATATTGAATATTATGACATAATCGATAAAGTTCACTATCATTCTCAATTTAATCATGAGGAGCAGTTTGATAAGCAGTTGCTCTCAATTTAAAGTTGCATTTTAGAACTAAATTCTATCTTCTCTTCTTTGTCTCCTCTTGCACAGCGTACAAATAGGTAATCTTACAGAAATACTCGTTTTCCAGAACAGGCAGATAATCTCAACACCACCTTTCTCCAAAGGTCACTGCAACTTTTGCATCATTTCATGCTCTTCCTCTAAACTGAGTGCAGAACATGTCAAGTACATGTTGTTTCAGAGGCAATTTAAACTCTACAACCTACTAAATCTTTAGTGACACTGCATATAATCCTGCAAAGACAGTGCCATAAACAATTTGTGCTATGTGGAACCAGAGGTGAGAACAGCCAGTAGGTTACCTA
>VWZK01017268.1:15366-28327 GCA_013396935.1 Baryphthengus martii
AAAAAATCCCATCCACTTATTTTGGAGAAAGCAGTTACACTGACTGCACGCTATGGAAGGCTTAGTGAATGTCTGGTAGACCACTTTAGTCCTAGAAAAATGCTACAAGCAGTTAATCTCATGTTAATGTCAAATGCTAGCTAGTCCCGACAGTCAAAGTAAGCATTTTACATTTACAGTAATACAGTAATAGTACCAAAGGACAGACTAATCCTTTCTAAAATAAGATTGCATCAGACTAAGAGTCCTCTCCTACAACAAGAGGTGAAATGATACATTTTGATTAGGTGCAGCATCTCTTGCATAATAAATTCACAGGGTTTCTGGTGGTGATGCACAATAGCGAGGGCAACGTCTACATTTAGTAAAATCTCTAAAGTGAGAACCAATGACATGAATTACTTCAGCAAGCAAAAGCAAGTCTATATGCAGCAAATGAGCTAGTGGATTTGTAAGTCTAGACAGCATTTGCACCATAACTACATTCTGAACATACTAATGATTATTTATTCCTCACTGCCTGAGGGCAGATGGAAATAGTCTTTCACAAAGGTATGAAAAACAGTTTGAGGGGAAATAGGTGAGCAAATGCCTAATCTGCAGGACTCGCAATCATTGATTATTCAATTCATACCACTAAGGAAATCTGTGTTTCTTAACAGAATAAATGATCTGTTGGAGTTAGGTGAACGGTGCTGCTGCAGCCTAATTGGGGATTCTGAGCAGCACGGTGTGCACGTGTGTGTATCAGAGTATACTTGCACATGTGTATGGATATATTTGTACATATACTGGGATAAACAATTCACAGGTATAAATACTATGAATAGCTTTACATCTGTATTTTGTGTGTGATACAGGTACACCACAATAGGTGTAACTCAGGCATGTATGTCCATGTTCATCTCTGCATATACAAACACATGCACATTTATGTATCTGTGACACACACCACAGTATGCCTTTATCACACAAAACAACCCATACTTGAAGCTTCATCACTAAACAGCTTCCAGACTCAAAAGCAGTTCAGCTCCCTTAACAAGTTATTTCTCAAATAATTAACAGGTCACTATTCACACTAGAAATCTTTCCTAACATAGCTACAGAGTCTGCAGGACACAAGTTATGATCCATCATGACACTGCACTTGGATATACAGACAAATCCTTGTGCTAAGAAGGTAAAGCCAGCATTAGAAGAATGATTCTGAAAAGCATGGTACAGATATGGCTTTGGTCGTTTCTCAGTACTACCAGAGGAAAGAAAAAATTGGGAGATCTCACATGTATTAATTCCTTCGTCAGAAACTAGGATCTTCATTTCATGCTAGTAAGACTGACGTAGCACAAACTGCTATAGCACTAATAACTCTATATTGAATTTTTTTTTTTAACTAGAAGGACACTGCACTTAATCATTAGAAGTTCTGAAGAAACTAGATCAATAGTCAAGACAGTTGTGATCAGACAAACTGTTAAGATGACATCCAACCAAGCTAACCACTGCTAACAAGCAAACTCCTTATTCCAGATAAATACAATGAGATTTTAACAGAACTTAGGCAGAAGTCATGAATTACTATTAAAAAGCATATTCTTAAGGCCAACAGTGTAGAAATTTCAAAGCAGAACCCCAACTATGATAAAATGAATTAAGATTGTAAGCTCAAAAGAAATGTTAGAAATGGTTACAGGTGAAAGTTTAAACACCTGGAGATCAAAGGGAAACAACTAGAGAGTATCTTAACTAGCTAGGGCACATCATTCTCTTCCAAAAAATGGATAAACTTTCTGATGCAGACTCCTTACATCTAACAACACATCATGTCTAGTGAACGTATATATTTTCCTGTAAATCTTCAACAATTTTTTCCCTACATGTTTTAAAGCTTAGGAAAAACAGCAAATCTGTCCAACTGGTAATGTTTTTGTTTATAGCTTATGACAATGTACTGTAAATGAAAGCAAGTAATGTGAAAAAGCTTTAAAATAGAATTGTTAAACAGATACATTTTGCACCTAGATGTGCATTTGTACTTTAATTCGCATGCTAAGATTTCATTCACCAAGGTGTCTGCATTTTAGTTGCCTTATCACAACACTGACAGACCGGTAAAGGAAGGCAATGACACCTCTGCTTTTTGAATTCAGACTTCTACACTAACGTTTTAGTTATCCAAAGATAATGCAATTCTGCATTGATTCTATTGTCAGGTCCATTTGCAAGCAAAGGTGAACCACAATTTTAAGATAACAGCACCCTGTAACAAGCCCAGCCCCAAGTAGCTCTTGGCTTTAGAGTTTAATGACAGATTCAGTCTAGTGCACTAATTATCTTTCAGTCCAAGATGATGTTTAATGAGGCATCTAAGTTCAAAAGCTCTAGACTGCAATACTGTTCTCCATCTAGGGAGAGAAAGGAGACTGATCAATCCTTACCCAAAAAATATCAACTGGGATCAAGATCCAAATTCATCACAATACAATAGTATATGACATTTTCACATCTTAAAAGAGAAATAAAAGAGATATATCTGATAAAATTAAAGAAAAGGATGACACACAGATTTTAACACACATCTGGAAAAGAACTATGCCACACAAGCAAAATGTTAAAAAATAAATTTTGGGTAAAAACTACGAACGGATTTTCAGCTTCTCAGAAAAACAATAACAGCCTTCTAAAGTGAGGAAATTTAATTTAAATATTACACACACTAAAGTGCAAATGCCATTAATAAGCTTGCCTTGACAAGTGAGATAGTGGGGAAAAAAACATAACAAAAGAAAGCCCATTGCCTGTTAGGCCTAAACCCTGGAACGTCATAAGCAGCATGTTGTCTTCTCTCCTCTGGAGCTGAGGAAATAACAAAGAGTGCTCATAATCCTGAAACATTCAATATAACCACAGAGCAAATGTCTGTGGGTAGCTTATGTTTAATAACCACATATGTACAGAATTGCACTCTGGTTTAGGGAATGAATCCGCTTGTCTCAGTTCCAGCAATTACGTGCCTTTGTACATGTTTTCAAGAATAAAAGAGTAATTCTGATGCACATAACGTAAGACATTAAGAACCAATTCTAAATGACAAATAATGCATGAGGAGCCCAAAAATGCATTACCACTGTCACTAGCAACATCAACCAGTTGTTAAAATTCCTTTCCAACGCAGAGCTCAGTACAAAGTCGTTGATCTCCTAAGGGATGTACCAGAGTATGAAATCTCTTCCTTGCTGCGGACAGGTCGTATTATCCAACTTAGTGACTCAAAATTGTTTACTTCTAAGGTCAAATTAATTGGCATTCTTTTCTGAAAAGAAAAAAAACTTCCATTGCCTGTAAGATTACTACTGGTTGAATCCTGACAAGTTTTATGCTTATTTTCATGACCTGCAGAGATTCTGTGTGTACCAGCCATCTTCTTTGAACTCTCTTGTCAATAGCAGCCTTTTCACCTAACTTCTCAGGTTTACCTCACTGAGTAAGCTGTAAACAATAGTACATTGTAGAATTTAAGCTTTATTAGTTGAATGTGAACTGACTTTTTATATTACCAATAAAAAAAAGTTTTAGAAAACCGATGTTTCAATCTCAGAAACATAACCAGAAATATCACAGCTATCAGCAAGAATAGCATTGTGCCCAGTGGCATTCTCCTGGCAATATGGATATCTCCTCCAGAGCATTCCTGAAACTCACCTGACTCAGATGTTAATTTAATTACCAATGTCTTTCAAGATCTCAAACGCTGAGATAATTTTGAAACCAGAGCTTATAATGACAAAACCACTATCTATTAAACGAGCATATGGAAGCAAAACTTCCTGGCAGAGGTATAAGGTAAACTACAAGTGAAGCAACGCAAAAAAGTGACTGGACTTCTAAGTTCTACAAATTACAACCGCATATAGAAGAATTAACTGAACATGCCAAATGTTGGGCTTATTTCAAAAGCACTGCCGCTATTTCTCCATAGTCCAGCTTTGCTTGGTTTGTACATCCACACTGCCTCATGTTGATAGTGAGAGTGGTAACGCATTTGGGGCTCCTAAGGACAGGTACTTGACCGTGACTTACTGCCAGAAGTTTAGAATATATACATGTGCTGGAAGCCGTTGTGATGCACCTATGGCACACTATTCCATGGTGCACATCGAAAAAAAATCAAAGCAAGGAAAACAAAGAAAGAGAAGTAAAGCTCTTGTAACACAATCTAAATAGGTTACTCAAAACTCACTAGAGAAGGTGTTGAGCAACCTCACGCTCCCTTCAGGCTCTCAACTTGTAACAGTAGTTTGGTCTTTCCAATTAACTGAAGTGCCAGTTGTGTTTCCAGAGGTATAACAAGCTATCTTACAACAATGAAAGCACAAATTCAAGAACAGATAAGGAGGAAAAGAAAGAAGTAAATGCTGTTTTGTAGCTTTCACTCTCTCTAATGGCTTGTATTGAGGAATTCTAACTAGATTATGTAATTTGAGAAGTCATTTAAAGCAGTCTTCAAATTTGAATTGGTTTAACTACAGCCAGAAATTCTTAAATGCTTTGAATTCTTTAATATGCAACAGCCCATGAGAGTCATTTGGACTATTCTTTAATTTTGCCCTTGATACTTACACTTCAGCGAGATAACTGGATCCTTAAAATGCGTGCCATACCAAATAACTTTAATGTAGAATCCAAACTGCAGCTTCGAAATGTAGCTTAAGAATTCAGAACTACCACAATTTTGCATACCATTTATTACATATTAGAAGATGATGACTAAATAAATCCTCAAAAATCTTCACAGACTGGGAAAATTTAATAAGCCATTTTGCAGAGTATAAGCCAATCCAGAGCCTCCAACAGGATCTCTTTCAGAAATTGCACCTTGAAACTACAACAAAAGACTATCTGTGAAGTTTTTACTTCCCTGTCTTCCTCACTGACACTTGCCAATGAAGGAGAAGACGACTGTCTGAAAACTTTTAATGAGATGATGCATAAGCTACCATCAATACGGTGATGCTATATGCAAATACAGGAGTGTTACTGGAGAAAAAAAACAACCCTCTTCTAGTGTTTCCTGTACCTGTGCATTTACTACGTTCAGAGAAGCACATTGAGAGAGTTTCTGACATTTCAATAGCGCAGATTATGTGAATGAAAAGAATGACAGAAGTCACTACAGAGTGTAAGATTGACTTTTGATTACGATGCAAAATGCCAAACTCAGATTCTATTATGGAGAGAGAAGTCACAGATGCAGGCATTAAATTTCTCACGCCAGAAGGCATTGTCTATTTTATATCCACTAATGCGCCAGATTGGGCAAAATCTGTTTCAGCAATTTAAACTGCACAAGGAGGAAAATACTGCAGAACCCTTTGTAAAAACACAGTTTCTTCTACTGCAACGAACTATAAAACTTTTGTGACAGAGAAACGACTACTGCTTAAGAGTAGATTTTTAAATTGCTATACTTCAAAGTAACAATGGCCCAGAAAGTTTTAAAAATATTTTCCCAACTCTAGAATTAAGGCATTAAGTCATAGTGAAGTACCTGTACAGAATTTTAAAATTAATATTTTCTTACAGTATTTCTAATAATATATTAAGTATATACATATTTGCATTCCACAGTTGTTCTGATTGCTAATGTCTTTTCCGGAGAAATGCCTCAACCGTCACAACCATATGCTTGCAAATTAAAGAAATAATTTTTTTGTGTCAACATGAGTGAAAAATCTGTGCATCTCTTATTAGCACTTTCTAGTCTACTACACAAGTGTAACTCACCACCTCCCAAGACACCTTTCACTTCATTTTACTCAGAATGCTCTGTGTTGCTTTTAACAATACTTCAAAAGAATTAACTGGTATAACTTTAGATAAGGCACAGAACTCTGTATATCAGCACTGGAAAAAATCCCTCATTATTTCTGAAAGAAATTTTATCCCTACTGCATTCAGAGTCAAGATCAGCCCTTCACTTGGAGTTCCTAGGAGTCCTACATAACTGCTCAGCTAACCAAAACCAATCCATACTCCATACATACATATATAAATGTACACAGTATATGTATAACTATAACCACCTACAATGGCCAATTACAGACAACAGCATTCTATAGCTAGCTGTTTCTGAAGCAAATACCAGTTGGACAACACAAGCTCACAAAACTTGTTATAACTCTGCACAGCCAAGCGACTCCCACTCTTGACAGATGACAGAAGTCTTTCAAAAACTGTTAAACTTAGGAGGAGGTGGACACAATGTTCAACTAATAAAGATACGGTTATGTTTTATTTTAAATACAAGCACAAGGTTTACATCATGAACTGTGATTTATAATTGTTGCTCTTTTAAAATCTTTTAAAATTACGTTGTTGTTATAAGTGGCTAATTTTTCTCCTCTTCATTTCTATGTTTCTTTTTTATGATTTCTGGGAGGCTTGACATTCACAGGACTTCCAAGTTAAAAAAATACATAGCTTTTCTAAGGAATTCCAAATTATACTTTTTACAACATGACATTGTGTAGAAAACCCCAACTTTTTCTCTAACTTTAGAAAGGTACCTCTTGGTTTTGGTTTGAAATTGTTCAATCGAAAACGATGGGAATTTGTCACATATTTAATAAAATCACAGATTATAAGATGGTAAGAGCAAATACCACGAAAAGCAGCAAACAGAATAACAAGTAAAGTGGACAAGGTAGAAACATATAAAAAAAAAAAAAAACACAAAAAAAACAACGCTTTGCATAGTTTCAACAGCAGAAGAAGGTAAGTGAATATCACTTCCATCAAAGAATAGAGTTTGTCACAATCCTGTGGGGGGTTTTTATTGGTTTTCCTTTCATACAGTCTGCTTCAAGTAAGAAGGAATTCTTTTACAATAAGCTCTTGATAGTTAATCAGTTTGACCTTTGCTTAGACTTTTCAGAATAAAATGGTTTCCTAATTTATTTTTTACTTTTCATAAACCTCTAGGTTGATCTTCCATCTTTAAAAAGATAAAATATTTTATTATACCTAATATCAGATTATTGAAGATTTCAGTACATGCATGGACAGTTCATCTAATCCCATTGACCTTTTCATATTAAAATCCAGTTTTATGCTTTATCTGCTATTTGTTCAAAAAAAAGAATCACTTGTTCAGATGCTAGTTCTTCACTCTTACAGAAAAATAAAAGCATAACATTACTTTCTTATTTACATGGCAGTGGGAAAATTCGCCAAAGATTTAAAAGATGTTGATTGTCTTATATTTGGAATTTATGAATACTTCAAACTACCAGGCTGCCTTCTGCCTAAAACGAGAGTAGTATACATCTCAAGTAATCAGACTGTCACCTCTTTAGCTCATATTTCCTTATTTAAAATGCATACAGAGATAATATTTACTGGTTGATTTCCTTCTATTTTATTTATAACTAATGGATGCCAAAGTCCTAATATCTGTAGACAATTTATTCCAAAAGAAGTCTCCTACAGGAAAAATAAACTTGTCTATCCCTGAAACTACTGGTTTATGAGCCACCATGCAATAAATAGGAAATGAAAGTCTCCTCTTCCACACAAAGCATGTTAACTTCTTACACCGAAAAAAATTACCACATGTGATGGAGCAGATGAACATTACAATTAACCAAAACCAAAAAAGTACCATGGGGAACAGTTGAAGCAAGTTGCACTAATCATATTTATTCTGCCAAAAACCTGCTTTGTTACAGAAAGCAAAAAAGAGCTGGAGGGAAGTTTTGGTCATTAAAAGTGAAGAGTAATTTGCGCTTCTGATAAGAAGACAACATTGTTTATATGAAGTGTAATGGGCTTTTATCTTATAGAATAAAACATTTAACTGCAATAAAATCATTTTCATATACATTCTAAGCATCAGGATTATTAGTGATTTTGTCCCATTAATATACTTCCTCTCTTTTGGATGCTGTAGCTTAATTAAACCTTACTAACTCTTCTGGTTTAATTCCTCAGGTCAGCTTACCAAATATCAGAGGCTTTGAATCAAACTATATAAGTATCAAAGCTGCAAGGTAAAGTGTTATCCACAGGAAAAAAATATTAAAAGATAATAAAAATGCCTGATGAAGCATAAGGCTTTGTAAAGAACTTAACAAGGGGAAGAAAAGACTTAACAGGAAGAAAAAGATCAAACTTTTTAAAATCAGCTCTGTAAAAGAATTATCAAATGGTAGAAAACATTTCTGGAATTTAGATGACTACTTTTATTTATGCAAATAGCAGTTTGTCACTGTGTTACTCTATCATAGGTCCTTGTGAACACACTGGCCAGATGAGTGACAGTTAATTGGTGAAATAACCCAGTATCTGACTCCATTATCAGAGGCGAGGAACAAACAACATTGACAGCAAACAGCAAAACTAATAGTAATTGTTACATTTTTTTTGTGTAATACGCATAGTAGGGCTCAGACAAAAGTAGCCAGCTGTATGCTCTTTAAGTGTGCACCTTTATTTTATATATATATGTGTGCATAAATATGGTTCATTCAAGATGGTAATGTACAAGTCAGCTCTTCAGTCCCTATACTGCCTTAAAACACAATACCATCCTCAACCTTATATAGACAGATCAGTTCCATTTTGTCAATAGGCATTTCTGCCAATGAAGTATTCATCAGCAAAGAGAAAAGCGAACCAAGAAGACATTCAATCAATACAAATAAAATTTAGATTATATGCAGAAAAGACACCCAACCACACAAACCATGGAAAGGTACTTGAGAAATTTGAGAAACACACACACACAAAAAAAAGCATTACTAGGACAATCACATAAATCTGTGAATAAGTGAAGAGATGAGGCAACAATAAAGTCAGGTTGATTGATGAACTATTCCCTAAGTCCTTGGGGAAAGTTCTGCTTTCACTAGACTGAAGTTTAAGACAACCAACTGAAAACGATGTCCTAATTAAGAAAGGTATCTAACAGCTAACCACTGCACTAAAGAGAGACACTGACTGATAACACTGGGAAAAAAAGGACACACAAATTTTCAAGAGAAAAATCTGAACAGAGCTAGCAGAAATGTGTATCCAACTTCTTTTCTCTCTCTTTCCTACTCTCGTGCTCCCCTAGGTGTTTCTCTTCTGTGGAATAATCGATAATGTCCGGTCAAAACAAAACCATTTGTGTTATCTTTACCAACTGCTATCACACAGACTTTGCTTTTGATAGCTAAGCAACAAGTGCACCAAGCAGCATGGCCTATTTCACATCAAAACGTATCCAATAACCTAATTAAGTTTTCTAGCACATTAACTGGGTTATACTGATGACGACCAAGAATTAAATCAGTATTAATCGTTGACTGTACAGTATAATTAAACTATATATTTCATATACAGCCTGGGATCTTAATAAAGCATATTTGTTATTCTCTTAGTAGGTATTAAATCAAGTGCTAAAACGAGAAAGATAATATGTCTGTACGCACGCGCACGAAGTGGTGTTCACTCTCAACCACAAGACTTCAAAGACTTAAAGGCAAATTAAACATAATCATTACACTGCTTACAACACTTCCAATAGGTGATTTTGTAAGTACTTGACTGAAATATGCTGTATTATTTCCACAATCTACTTCACAAGAAATTACTTCATTAATGTTTTTCCCCTACTCATTTTTTCTCAGGTCAATCAATATCAAAAAAGCAAAATCCACATGGATTATCAATGCTTACAGGTTACGTAATCCTACAATCTAAACCGAAATACTGGAAGTATTTAACGTGAAAGCAAACAGCTATTATCTTTAGGTGTTTTATCTATTTGCTTACCTTTGCTTGCACTCTCAACGTGCTGCAATTCATCTGGAAATTTTAAGATGTCACGGTAATTCTCCTCACAGATTTCTGCTAGAAAATGCAATAGGGTTGTTTTCTGATCTGATGATTTAGTATCTCGAATCTAAAAAGTGAACACAGGACAAAACAAACAGAAAAGTAGTAACATTTTGTAAAATGTTTAAATAAAAGTTTCTATTGCAGATATATACTCATAAGCAAAAAGTTACTTATACTGGTTGCTGCAAGTGAAACAAAGTATTTAAAAACTGAAAAAGAAATCTATCCCTATATTTCTTTAAAGAAAGTTATTTATGCTGAGAACAAAATCTGGAGACAGTCCATTAAGTTCTGAGATTTTAGCAACAACAGTTCAGAATGCTTGCTGTGATAAAAAAAAAAAAAAAACAAACAAAAAAACAAACAACAACACCAGAGAATAGAGATTCAACAGAACAGAATTTCATTCCTTCTTTCAATGTTCCCCACTGCCAGATTTCTTAAAGGTATCCTTCTGAAACGCTGCATAGCTGGACAGCACGCTACGTCAGAATTTGCTCTTTTACCAGTTAAGTTAAAGAAACTCCTTGTCATAAATCCACAATTTCTTAATGAAGCAAAATCTAAAGTGTGCTGCTTTATCCTTAAGACTTCAAGCAAATTCTATACAGACACATGAAATAAATGAACCGCACCTTACTGAAATACAAAATAAGAACAGAAAAATCTTAACTGACAGTAAAGAAAATTTAGTGCGGCCAGTTTTATTTATGAAACGCTGCATAAAAATGGTGCACAGTGTAAAGAAATAGGTAATTGCAGATTTTTACTACCCTCTGAACTGCAGAGGCAATTTTTTGTGATGTGAAGTAAACTAGTCTTCTTGAAGGTTCTCCATTAACTTAAGTGCATTAACTGCTAGAATAAGCTTATTTTTTGAAGAAAATACTTCTGAAATAGTTGTTATTACAATTAACAGTTAATGGCAAATTTCCAAGTAAACATAGATACCTGTGGTTAAATCCCACGGCAGAGTGCATGTGTGTATGCACAGGAACATCATGAACTTAGAGAACGAGAAAATGAAATCAAGTCCAAATTTAGTTCCTCCATTCTTATGCAGATATAAAGAATGAACGTAATAGCTGATTGAAGTAGAGATCAGCCCTTATTTACAAAGGCAATAAGGAGAGTAAGTACATGCAAGAGTTTGAGAGGAGTGTACTTCATTTTTTACAGAGAATTAGTATTACAATTAGATCCGTTAAGATTTTTTTTGACCGCGTTTTACTAACTCATCTAGTACAGTTCTTACACAGAAGTAAGCTACAACATACACAACAAATGAAATCAAGGATTTATTTAAGAAGAATACATAAATGTGTGTGCAAAATCTCCTATTTGTTTTCTCATTCTCTAAATCACTGGAAGTTCTAATTCTATAATCCTCATGACAGGCTTGCCATCGATGTTCAATTTAATACAGGCCTTTCAGCTTTAAGGATTACCCTGTTAAGAATAAATGAGTGCAGCTGAAAAGCAAGCTTTTAAAAATATAAGGTATTTAGGCAATTAAGAAAGCAATTTAATTCATACCAACTCCGTGATTAAAGACTAAACAATGCCCAGCAATGGTATGCAGTTAAAAGGTTTTAATGTGTTATGTACATAGAAGTTCTTCCAACTTGATTTAGTGGCTAAACATCTGCATGCTAAAAAGAAATTGCATTTCAATTTGTCTGTGAACAAGAACTATGGGATTTGCAGTCTTTGATCTCTCTGACATCATCAAGTGGATAAAGCATTTTTTTTTTTCTAAATGGACAAAATTAATTTGCCGTCAGACTACAACAGAAACATGTTTTGTCACCAACAGTAACATCATATTAACAAGAGCTAGTATTAGCACCTGCTGAGTTGTTTAAAACCTGTAGTAAACATTCACTCAGGTCTTAATCTTAAACATTTCTTTGACCAAATCAAGAAACACCTCTCAGCTATGTTCATCCACATTTAATAGCTAAAGAGTCACAGCAGACAACATGTAGCTCAGACTGATCTTCAGAATCAATACATATCCTTCAAAAGTCAAGTTCTAAGCCTACTAACAGAATGAGAAAACAAGGAAGTTAGAAGGGTTTTGAGTATAGTTAAGCAGATACTGTTTAAATATAAAAACGAAAGATAGGAACTGGAATGCCAACACCAGCTGTGTCTTTACATTTTCTGTATTGATGGAGTGTACTTGTATTCAGGATAAATTTTTGTCTCCTTTGTTATGGGGTAAATTTTAACATTTTTTTGTTTTACAGAAAAGACAGTTCTCGGTATTTTGCATTAAAAAGTCATCTTTCACAGAAGTTACATTTGTTTTCCTTGTATTCAGTTAAAAAGTGTCCCTAGTTTCAATTTATGAGCCCTGTCTCTGTACACTTTACTAAAAGCTCGCTTCCACCTTTACAGTAACATACTCAGTATTGGAAGGTTGCTACAGGTCCTTCCCCCAAACCAGTGTTTCTCTGGGTTGGACAAGTCCAGTTCCATCAGCCCTTCCTCAGCGCTCCATCCCCTCACCAGCCCTTCACCACTCAAGTTTATCAACCAAAAAGATATTCTGTACAGAATATTGCTCCATACACAACACAGCATATTCTGACTTAAGAGCAAAAAAAAGTCACTACTTCTGACAATTTTCCTATCAATAAAGCCCAGGATGCTGTCAGCCTTCATTGCTACAAGGGCACGCCACTGACTCATGTTTTTCTACTTTGACAGACTCCCAGTTTCTCTGCAGAGCTGCTTCCCACTCTCAAGGCTACCCTTACAGCACTTTAAGCCTATCCCAAGTGCAGGACTTTGCATGTAGCTCATCACGACACTGCCATATAAATACAAAATCAACGTTAAAATACTATTATTTTCCTTCAGCATAAAGCTAAACTGTCTTTTTATAAGCAAGAGCTCAGCAAAGGGGCAAGGTTAAGATACAAGACTTAACAAATAAAAATACATTCTGTTACATTAAAAGGTTAATAAACAGAAAATCAAGTCTAAGCATCTATTTTCTCATAAAAACACCCTCAGGCAGCTCACGTTTAGTCAATGTGTTCTGAACTAAAAAAAAAAAAAAAAAAAA
>VWZK01017268.1:28344-105854 GCA_013396935.1 Baryphthengus martii
AAAAAAAAAAAAAAAAAAAATCTTACTTGGGTTAGCAGCCTCAGAGCAAAACATGAAAAAAAACTAACCAACTACAACTCCTCAGTATTTTTCCCCTCCTATTCATTCCTTGCACTTTTCCTTCTTACTTTCACAGATGATAACTGAAGCTGTGATTTATAGCAAACAATGATTAGAGCTAAATTACAAAAAAAAATATGGTAGCTCTTAAATATATCTTAACAGATAATCCAATCACAAACACATACTTTCATGAAATATTCTAGGGGTTCTAAGTTGCAAGTGATGATACAGGTGCAAATGGGAGCAAAAAAGGAAAAACGACACCCATTTCATAATCTTATTAATGTTCCAGTGTCACAACTGCAGGTAACTATGTATATAAGCCAGGGCAAAAGAAACTGTGGACTGTACAAAGGGTTACATCTTTATAAGCAGACAGAATTTCCTTGCTAGTGACCTAGGTATGTTAAAAAAAAAAAAAAAAAAAAAAAAAATCACCAAACCAAATAAAACAGGTTAAAAAAAAGGATTTTTCTCCCTGCCTAATAAATATATGTAGTGGAAAACAAGCTTGTGAATCTTAAAAATCCCTTTCAAATATTTCTGCATTAGGTCCTCTATTTTCACCCTTTTAATTCTCAAAGTATTACCTTATTAGAGAAGTCATAACAGTTCCTTAACACTTGATATAGCAACAAAACTCATCAACAGTAATGAAATTGACCATTTGGAAAATAAATAATTATTTTACTTCTACATCTTTAGCAGTGTTAACATACTAGACCATCAAAACTTTTACAGAGCAGTGTCTGCACACGTGGCATTCGTAAAACATTAACTATACACATTACTGACTTCAGGTTTTCCAAATGTATTTGTTTTTAACACACACACAGGGAGGCATTGGACTTATCAAATATAAATTCTATGCCCTTTCTTTATCTGAGAGACAGAATATGGGAATAACACATTTAGTAAAAGAAAAAGAAAAATCAATAGATCAGCATAGGCCACGGAAAGCAGCTTCCAGCTGAACACTGAAGCATCAATTTGAGTGGTCAAGACTATCAGAGTCACTGTTTGGGAAAAGATTAAAGACTAATATACATGGAATATAATACTTGTAGCACACCCATCCAAATCAAGTAATATACAGAGTACAGTGTTTAGAAATAACATCACAGAATCATAGAATCATAATCTCCCTTTACATGTGGAACTGTGAAGGTTCTGCTGTCCTTGCTAAGAGACAGCAACTGCTGCAGTAGAGGGGGTTCAGAATAGCAGATGGAACATTCACATGTATTAATCAAACACAACAACAGATAAAAAGATGTACCTGTAGTGAATTACTACAGCAGACTGCCTGAACTTTACCACTTTCTGTCATATTTTTGTTTTCACAGAGCCCTTAACACTCTAGGCAATCATGAATGCTCTAGTGCATACATCAGAGTAGCTGCACTGCTTGCCAGTCTTGATACAGCGCAGGAATTCTAATGATGATCTCGCTTATTTGAGCAAAATTAAGTTCTCTGTCTTCTGCCAAAGACTGTTTACAAATCCTTTCTTTCTTCAACAACATCATCCACTGCACTATAATATCCAGAAAGATAATTTGTTTTCAAGGATTTGCAATTACTATAAAGGCAGTAGCTTTTTAGCTATGATCAGACAGGTTTCAATTCACACTTCTTTTTTTCAATCATGTTTTAGTAAGAAGTTGTTACACCAGAACAGATTTCTGCGTATGAAATGAACAACTCCGGTTTAAGAACATTATTTCACAAAACCAAACATTTATCCCAGATCAATACTTGCCTATTTTCTTTCCTTTTTTCACATCAGGTACCATAAGTACCACATCTACTAAACAGGCAATTAATTTTAAGATTGTTCAAGGATGACAATAAAAAACTCAATATGAGAATCATGTTTTATTGAAAAGTGAATTCATCATGTGAGGCTCCCTCATCATTATAAAATTATGTGTATTCTGCACACAGAATGTGTCCACATCAACATTTTTTCTAATTTGCTGACAGCAGGCTCAAAACAGAAAATAAAAATTAAAACCTTCTTATCATGTGCAGAAAGTCCACTGGTGTGAAAAGTAATATCTACCACTGGTCTAAAAAAATAAAAAACTCTATAAATGAAAACAAACCACACACTAAAAAGACACCTTACAAACATCAAGCCTTTAAAAACCACATTGATTGAATTATCCACGAGTTTGATTCCCCTCATCCTAATACATTTTCTGGTTATTTTTTTCTGAGACTTCAATCCTTGTCTTTGGGCAAAGCATCAATCTATGGTAAAGAAGAGCTCAAAACTAACATGGGAGTCACAGATAGCCAGATTTATTACAAATTCTTCTCACATAACAGCTGAAGTCCTACCAGAACAGCAATATTCAGAAGGTAATACTGTCACTTAACTTCCATCTTACTTAGTCCCATCAAGTATCTTACAGGGAGAGATACCAAAAAAAGGAAAAAAACTAGAGAAAGAAATGACCAGTATTTTAAAACACTAAGCCAGAGGGTCTTGTTTGATTTTTAAAACTCACAGTGAACCAGTTCTTACTTTAGGCAAGTAATGTTTAAAACCAGTAAGAAATTCTCCTCATTCTGAAGTTGCTTAGAAAGAAAAAAAGTAGCAGAATTCATGGTAGTCAAAACAAAAATTAGGACTAAGTTTTTTTGGCATGTTATGTTTGACTTCTACTGTAACCAGGTATCTGAGGTTCTGGAACAGTGACTTCTGAATTGTAACATCCTATGGCAAATCGTGGTTCTAATACAGAAAAACAAACAGGGCAAAAAATATTGCACAACTTATTAAAAAGAAGTTAGCAGTTCTTAAGGTTTAAAGGTATTCTACCAAAATACAAAACAAACGCTTCCAAATTCCTCTAGACAAACTATTAGGAATATGACTGCTTACGTAGATTTTGGTAAAGCCTCCTCATTTCTGGGCTCTCCATTTCAAGAGGAACAAGGAAATAAACACTACAGAGAGACCAATGGAGGCTACGATGATGATAAAGGGACTGGAATAAGTCTGTCATGAGGAAAAGCTGAGAGACCTGGGGCTGTTTAGTCTCTTCTCAGTAGTACCCACTGATAGGATGAGGGGCAATGGGCACAAACTGGAACACAGGAAGTTCCACCTCAACGTGAAGAAAAAGGTTCCTCACTGTGAGGGTGAGAGAGCCTGGAACAGGCTACCCAGAGAGATTGTGAAGTCTCCTCCACAGACTTTCAAAACCCACCTGGATGTGTTCCTGTGTGGCCTGCCTGAGGTGATCCTGCTCTGGCACATGGGTGATCTCCAGAGGTCCCTTCCAACCCCTACCATCCTATGATTCCTCTTGCTCCAACAACCATCACTGTCTTTGTGATTATTCTATTTTTAGACATCACCTTATAACAAAATAAAACTTGTATCTAAATACAACAGCATTTTATTATCGATAATGTTAAAGTATTTTCTTTAAATCTCATGGGGAGGGGGGAACACAACCCTCACAAATAGCTATCTCAAAAGCAGACAAAAAAAGTTTAATAGATTTTGTTTCTGAACGCAAGGCTGAATTAAATAGTCATAGATTTTTGTCTCAGTTATTTTAAATGGAATTTTGCTGTAAGCACAGATAGCTATGCTTCAGCAATTATTCAGTTCAGTAGAGAACAATTTGCAGGATTAGTCAATCCACATTAGCTGTGTCAACATCTGTGGGATTTGCATTGACAGCAATTCATAAATCTATCACCTGGAGTGCAAGAATACTTGCTCAAATCCCTGCTATGGTAGAGTACCATTCATACACAGTCATCAGTTCCCCTCCTCCTCATTAACAAGTCACTTTCTACTTAAAACATGAATTTTCCTTTACATTCCACTATCACTGAGAAGAAACTGTAGCACTATAGCTACAAAACAAAAAAACACAAAACCAAAAAATCCTTCAGCTTGGCCTACCTATAAAATAAGCTAGAAAAGAATGAAAGTTTTTTTCAGGTGACAGTTTCTATTTTATCCAAAGGTAGCAATATATTCGTATTGAACTAGAGTAGGCAGTGTCTTTCTCTACTGAAATAAGTCAGGTCACACTTGCTATGTATCTGAAGTACTATTTTCCCCCAAGTTTGAATCTCCTCAAGGTACACATCAGATTTCTTCATGGTGACAAAAATAGGGACTTGCAATCTGGATCCTCTGATTAGACCAAACAGTAACAACAGAAAAAAAAACACAACTGAAAAATTCCTCTGAAAGATTTGTTACCTTTTTTAAAAAAAAAGAATCTGTTTACAGATCTTTATTTTAAAGTTACTCTCAAATGTACTTTACAAACTGAGACAGTCAAGTTCAAATCAATGCCTTCCACATCTTACCATATAAAGAAACACACACTGCACATTAAGCTCTGACTGCTATAGATTCTCAAGTTGTCACTGTATCCTGTACTTTGCCACCACAACTGAAGTTCAACTTAGGTTAACAATGTTCATCTTAAATCTCAAATAGTTATTGCTGAGACACTGCCTGAGGGATAGCTGGGTAGAAGATCAGTCTAAAGCCGAGCAGCTAGAGCCTTTCAACATACTCAGAGCTCTATGTGTATTCTATTGACATGACAATAGTTGAACAAATTCAGATTGAAAAAGCTGTTCTAGTTGCATTCTCCAGAAAGGCTCAGAACAGACTTAAATTGCCTTAAATCGCCATTGTACTGAGAAAGACAGCTGTAACAGGTGACCATCCTAGAAATGCTTACTCTCTGTTTGTCCATGCACTATTAAAACTGGAGGTGCAGTCAGTAAACTCTACTGTTTGAATGTTTTCCCCAGTTTAGGGTAATTTCATGGGTACTGTGAGTTTTAAGAATCTGCATTTCAAAGTTTTATAGTTTCATCTTACCTTGCAAAGAAAACTGATGTTAAAACCAAGAGACTGTGCATTTCTGGAGCCAGAGTTCATGTAGTTTCCAAGGAACAGGACCAACTCTAAAAGCTTACTAAAGCTCTCACTTTTCTTCAGCTCTTCACAAGCCAGTGTAACCGCCATAATGTCAGGTTTGATATTGTTGACATGCTCTTCAAACATTAGCCTGAAAAGGATCCCATTGAGACGAGACCTCAACATTTTCACTGAGCTCATCTACAAAATAAGAAATATTTAATCAGAACATATAAAAACCCAAAAGCTTACTTATGCAAAACAGCTTATATTAAAAAAATATTGTGCAGCCAGCTACAGTTTCTGTATGTCCTCATTGCCTATCTTGTATTTCGAGGAATTCATACCAGCCCACAGGTATTTTTCACCAAACCATACACTATGTTTGAAAAAATTCAGCAAAGCAATATATTGACAATAAGAGTGTGCTTTGTGCTACCAAACCATTTACCCTATCAATTCCAAACTCACTGGCCATAAATGCACACCGTCTAATCCCTTCCTGCCAGCAAAAGAAATGTCAGCCAGTTTTACCAGTTAACAAGAAACAAAGATCAGCCTCAAGGTACACGTGGCAAACAGCTCATCACGTCTCCAATGAAGTCACCCTTGAACCCTGATATTTACCAATTTCCTAAAATGAAGCTTCTCAGTTTTTCTTTCTTCAAAAATGCTACAACAATCTCTCAAGGGCTGTGGAGATACCAGCAGAAACGCAAACAGCTACACTTCAGTCTGATTAAGCTCAAGAATTACGTTCCATTTTTAGAGTCTCTTACTGAGTTGACGCATAGCTCTCAACTTGCTCTTGGGAGAGCAATAGGGGAGAGACACAATGAATTCTTAGGGATCCTTGCAGAATGACATGGAAACATCTAAGTGTGTTTGAGACACAGGAGATCAAGCTCCAGTAGTCTGGTATTTGTATAAAGCCAAGTGACATTTAGTACTACTGGTTATGAAATTTTTTCTGCCACTGTCCTGACGGGAGCTGTTTATTGTGATGTTTACAGATGTCATCAGTGCTACATCTAAGTAAGTATTTATATTTGCAATTTTTAATTAAAATGAAACTCAAGCTGGTTTTGTTCAGTTATTATCTACACTTAGAGCAAGTTTCCCAATAAATAATATGAATCCTACCAGTATTGACAGTTAGTAAATAAACTCAACAGTATTTCAAAGATACACAGTGGTATATATTTGATGCTAAGACTTTCCAAGTTCACACCCTCAGCAAGTCCCAACCTGCTTATCCCCAAGGAAAATCAGATTCAGGAGGTAGATAAAGAGGTTTTGGCTAAAACTCCTGACAAGAATTTTTATATAAAAAGCAGTATGCCTAGAGATACTAAAGTAAGGGTATACTGCTGGTACATTCTTTCAGTTTTAATCCCATGACATCGTACTTGGTAGGCAATATACCATCTGCTTTTCGACCTCTTGTCTTTTTGTTGTTTTAAACACGTTTTGTAAAACTACTACTCAAGATATTATCGCCTTTGTTTCAGACGCTTTGTAAAAGGCATTACAGGGCTAATTCCTTCCTGAACCGAGAAAAAGATGGAACGCTACAAATCTCAGCATTTGGAGCACGGCAAGTGACAGAGATACTGAGAAGTATCTAAAATTGTGATTCATTAGTTTAAATCCCCAAGACCAATTTCATTAGACTATCTACCAAATATGGCCATGTCTTTCATATTCCGCACAAGTGATCAGTAGTATTTCTTCCTACTTAGCAGCAGAGTATAATTCACCAGGGATGTTTAAGGGAAAAATCTATACTGAGAATTTTTAATCCACTTAATTTTAATTTAAATGCAAAAATCATTACCTTCCAAACCTAACTCCTAATTTTAATTAGCAGACTACAGAAAGATTTCTCCCCCAATATATTAACTATCAGTGGTTCTCTTGAAGCACTTGATCCTCCCGAAACAAAAGCTTTCTTATGTGAAAAATCAGATCTAGACTACCAAACCAGAAAGATTTTTATGTGCTCACGTCTCTTTTGCCCCAAAGCTTTACCATAGCTCTTTGAGGAACCATGATTTTTCTACTGTGTTATCTACCAGATAGCTACCAGAAGCAACAGCAATAATTTTCACAGGAAAGACCTGAGTGCCTGAATAATGATGAATTGATACTAACACAAACATAAATATGAAGGCACTCCAGATGGTCTCAAACAATTCATATGATCAGACTGAAACAAGGAAAAGGAAAGGACTGTAAAAGAAGCATTTCAGTATAACCTGCAATCTTTTTTTATACATCTCCATTGTCACACATTTCTCTGTGAGCCTCTGTAAGCCAACATCATGCAAAGTCTGGAAGCATTATTCTTCTAATCATTCCGTATCTCAGAAATATCATACTGAAAACATCTGCCTCAAAAGCATCTACCTTCACTGAGCTACAGTAGATGGAAATTAAAATTAGCCACATAATTTGCTTTAAGTTTTATAGAAAGACCTCTAAGTATTGTTTTTACTCAAAATGGCACAGAAAAAAATTTGTCAAAAGCTTTGGATCCTGAAAATAGTGCGCAACAAATCACGTAAGAGCCAACACAACAATGTGACTTAAACATTTGTGAAGAATAATCGTTTACAACACTCCAAATGATTTATACTTAGTTTCCTTTTTTAATACTGTCCAATGTCATGAATCACTGATCATTTCTCTGCTTTACTAGGTAGTCTGACTATCAAACCAGCCCTAAGTTTTAATTTCATTTGCTGATCTGCAGAATATTTTTTAAGTATCTTCAGAATTTTACAAGCCAATCCTGTTTCAAGTGGGTTGTTTCCTTAGAATTCAAAACATTTTTACATACATTATTTCCCATACATTATATTTTTCATGTATCAATAGAAGATGACCACAAATGCTATTTGATTTCATTCTTCCCCAGCCTGATGTGGTTTCTCTTTCATATGCATGTTTCTGAATAAACATGTTCGTTGGCTGATAAGCATCATGAACTTAGAGGAATCTTCTGAAAATAGGTAAGGTGCAAAGATCACACTCACTTAGAACAAAGTCAAACTGTTTATATTCCTACAAAATAAGTGTCAAAGGCACATCAAAAATAACACATTCAAATAGGTGGTGTAGCAGCAAGCATTCGCTTCCACCATCAACAGTTAAAGAAGCAAGAAAATCGATATTTCTTTTCCAGCTAATTGTGAACACTGGACTGCACGGCATTATTCCCCCTTCTGGGCTTTCATAAAAGTCCTTGTCTAAATTCTCTACCTAATCAAGTTCTTTATTCAGTTCTTCACTCTTTATTATCACTATCCAATTCTCAAGTCCCATATTAAAACTAGGATCAAAGGTCACTGGAGAAAGCAAATTTGCAAATTGAATTTGCTTCACTTCCTAAGGAAAAAAAGCTGACATTCCTATAATACAAGTTTATCAACTTACTAAGACAACCTACTCAGTCTCTACTTATAATATATTAAAGTTGCCTTTTTTTCCTAGCAACTTTCGAAAAAGATTATTTCTTCATCAGCTCTAGAAATTACAATGAGGTAGAACAAGTGGTACATCAATTCAAATGACTGAATGACTCCAGCCCAATACAGAGGTAATAAACTTGTACAATTCTTCTTATTTTGCCTACCTCCCAGCAGAAGTGTTCAGGACAGCAAATCCTGGTTATATATTGAAAAAGAGTCAAAGTCGTCTATAAAACTACCCAGTGGAATTTACCCTCTTGCATTAACAAAGAAATTACTGATAACTCAGTTCTTAATAGCTGAAGGAAGCTTTGCATTCACTAGAAATCATAAAAAAAAAAAATCCTCCCACTCTCCAGAACACACATCAGGAAGGGAATTCTTTGGTCAGTTCCAGTCACTCACTTGGCCACTTCACTAAAGATTTATTGACTAGAATTTGCACCACAGAATTGTGGGGTGATCTTTAAGAGAGGTAATATTCTTCTTAACTTCAACACTCACCCATTGGTGGTAAAGTGGGTAAAGTTCTCTCAGTTTAAATTTCACTGATGCTGCAAAATATTTTATTTTTTTTCAGCCTGTCCTCTGAGTTGACAAAAACTGGTTGGTACTCATACTTTATAGCATAGATCAGCTTTACACTTTCATAACCCTTAAAATGTTCATCTAGCATTGAAATCAAAAACTGGTATTCCTATTGAAACTGCAAGTGTTTCCATGTGATTAAAAAATTAACAGAAGTTTCACACTTAAAAACTAGAAAACATTCTGCCTAGCTTATTTGATGTTATACAACAGGTGCAGTTAACCTATTTTTCTTGCTCTATTTCAACATCAATGCAAACTTTTCTTTATATTAAGTTGTGTAGCCTTTTTTGATCCCAGGATATAACTTCAAAAACAGTTCTAATAACTAATTTGAATATATAATTGATTTTAACATTCATCTAAACGAAAACCCAATTCTAATTTTCATTTACATATCAGCTGAATATTAAGTTAATCTGTCTCTTCTTATAAGTTAATAATTTACTAGAGTATGTTTTTTTCTACAAAATTTATTCCAACCTTTATTCAATTTGATGGACACAGTGATTAGTCAATTAACATACCTAAATTTACATAGAAAGAAGGGTACACATGTCAAATAGTACTTATGATAGTCTTCGTGTAGCCTTCTATTCCTAAACATATTCTTAGCAGCAAGGTTAAGATTAGTATTAATAATGCAATACTCTGAAATTAATTCAACACATAGTGGAAAAGGACTCCATTTGATTAAAGAGCTTAAGTTTAATGGATTGCTCAATTAAATCAAAATTAGAAACAAAACCAGCATTTTAGTAGTATTAATGTAGTTAGAGACATCTAAAAATAAGACAGAATCACTACCCAAAAAGAAATGTAGCATTTTTTTATTAAATCAGATGGTAAAGTCTAATAAGTAAACAAGCTTCAGGAAACTTAGTCCCTGTATAAGGCAAACATCACCATTTGGAGATATTTGATTGAGCAGTTTGTTCTAACTAAGATTCCATTAAATACTTTTAAATTCTCTCTCAACTTCTTGTAGTCAGTCATTCCTCAAAAGAACAAATCAAGGAAAAATTGATCACAACTATATTAGTACTGTCAGAAAATAAGGATACTTTTCTCTGACTTCTTCAATACAATTTGGGGGGGGGAAATCATTTAGTTTCTATCCAGAAGCAATCATAATTCAGATAAATGCATGATCCAGAAGACCAATACAGTTGACAGAGATTCCCAAGTGACTTTCACTTATACTTGTATAATTTTCTGCGAAAAGAACTCCCACCAAAAATCAGAATGAAAGATCAAAAAAAATAAATAAATGATATTACTACAGAAAAAGAATGAGGAAAAACTGATAAGATATCTGATTTAAAAAAACCCAAACCAACAAACTATACAACAGCGGAAAAACCAAAAACTACTGCTCTCAGTCCAAGTGGTTTTCAGCGTTTATCAGTAAAACATAACTTGACATAAATTCACATGGTGGTAACAAGTGTGCTTAGGACACTTAGTAACTTTCAAACAGACAGTTAATAAACACTACCGGTACACAGGCAACTTCATCATACGCTTCTGTTTTACCACTACATCAAAGCAAAATAAAATAATTATTCCTGCTAACCTCTGGTTTTCTAATGTGGAGGTAAATGATCTCCCAGATTTGAACGAAAACAAGTGTTTTCATACACTTAGGCTTTGTAGTATCTCAGTACTTTATATTTTTCGGACACAGAAATTTGGGTTTTGCACTGTCATTTATACACATTGTGCAGCCAATTAACATGCAAACACTTAAACTAGAGTCTCAGTTACATTATTTCACTTCTCAATCTGATCTTCACCCAGCCAAGATGAAGCTAAAATGTGTGGCAAAGAATTAAATGGACTTATTTTTCTGCAGGTTTTCTTTAGTTTGCAAAAAAAATATTTCCACTGTCTTGAATCGGCCTTTTGATATCTATAATAATTACACCTCATTTTCAGTCTTTCATTTCCAGCGGCATATTAGCATAGACCCAAAATGAAAAGGCCATTAGTTAACTACAACTAAATTAGTACAAAATGCAAAACATGATCCTGCCTGTCCTATGCCCCGTCAAAATTTCAGACTAGGTGATTAATGAAGTTGCAGACATTAATGAATCTCTATCAAAATGCCTTCTGCACAGAGGTGAAACTGGGGAAATAATTTCATCTACAGAAAAACCAGTCAGCACATCATCTGTGCAGAAGTGGTCAGATACAGCTATCCCAGTTCTCAAAAACCATACGGTCCTATGCAAGTCCAGGCAAAGCACACAAACCTTGGCAGCAACAGAATAAATTTTCATTAATCCCATCATACCGGGTCTGGCTGGGCTGGAGTGACTTGTTCTCCACAGCCACTTGCTGTAGTGCTGTGGTTTAGACTTGTGACCAAAATAATGCTGTTAACACTAATGCTCTGGCTCCTGTTGAGCAGGATTTGCACAGGGGCAAGGCCTTCTCCACTTCTCACTCTGTACAGCCCAGTGAACAGACTGGGGGTGTGCAAAAGGCTGGCATGGGTCACAAGCAGCCACGTGACGCAAACTAATCAAAAAGATATCCTCTGCCACATCATGTCATGCTCAAAAATAACATCTGGAGGAGGGGGGGACTTAAATAGAAAGTACTTAGATCTGCTAACCTAGGTAATTTCCTACTTTGTTGGCATTATTTATGTAGGAGGGAAACAAAGAAATGTTCATCTGGTACATCAGTTGTTCCTTTATATCCTTTTCTCATTGCCATTTTAAAAACAGGCAGGAAACAGAATAGACAGGGTAATTGTTCTGGCCTTCCTTCCTTCCTTCCCAGGAATCAGGGAAGGGAACAGGGATCAGGGATCAAAAGCCCGTCTTGTTGTAGGGCTGGAAGTACTACTGTCATTTCGTGACACTGTGTTATATGACAAAGTATTCCTCTAGTGCTTTTAAACAGATTTTTTTAGCTACATACACACGTATGTATATAAAACATAACATAGAATATATGCATATAACATATCTCAAACCAAAAACAATGATCCATATTATATATCCATATGTACCCATATATATGGATGAGTTAATACACATCTAAAAGACATATTGTTGTACTATAATTGTATTTTTATATATATTGCATGCACAATGCCTTCAAGAAAAGCACCAAAATCATATTATTGACAGAGATTTTCAGATTTTTTCTGATAAATAAATAAAGTTAACATTTTACTCCAGACCTTACAAGACTAAACAATGTATCACAATTCTAACAAAATCCCTCATCTTTGTTTTGAAATGTATCTTCTGGAACTTTCTAACACGTATTAAAAAGAATAAAACAAATACCTTAAAATTTTCTCAAGATATCACTGATATCTTTCATTTTCTAAATCTTCTACTAAAAACCTCCTTAGGTCAAATTATGTTCCATTATCCCTTCCTCAAAAAAAACAAACCAAAAACAATGTAAAACCTCAAACACTCAAAAAGCACTTCTGAAGCCAAATTATGCTCAAATCAGAGGTTTTTAGCAGAAAGTTGGTTTCACTCTTGCCTTTTAAGATACCCCTATTTCTGTTTTAATATACTTTAATATGCATAACACACCATAAAAATTCAGCAGGAGCAAGCCCAGCTCCGTTAGGGATAAATTGTAAACACAGCGGCTATCATCATCATCGCAACAACCTTTTAGACCAACAAAGTGAAGTGAAAACAAGAACTAATTTGCCTAAGGACTTATCAGCTCTTTGAACATCAGAAGCAAAAAAAGTCTTCCAAGTCCTACCTCAATCCTCAAGATCATACAATCAACTACCAGCATATATTAGGGTAAGTTATGCAAATTTTATTATTTCATTTGGAGAAAGGTTCTAGCAAGTGTAATACTTGATAACCCTACTTTTGGAATAGATATATTACTGAACACTAGTAAAAGCAACAGAATAAGATCACACAATTTCAGTTCTGATAAGAATCCATACCTCTTCTAGAGCAGAACTGCAAGTTTCTATGTGTTTGTATATACACATAAAAAAATATACATATACGCACACACACCGTTTTTTTTTTTTAAAACTAAAGGGTAAAACATGACATAAGATGATACGGGTGTATTAACTCTTTCAGTTGTTTACAGTTTTTGACACAGCAGAATAAATTCAAAGTTGTCTGTGTAACTGAGTTAATGGGTCTTCTATGAACTGTTGGAAATTGAACAGTATGAACCTAGAGTGTTCTCCCGAACTGCTTAATAAATATACAAGACAAGACAGTCTATCTGGCACAACAGCGCTTTTCGCTCTTAACTGCATACCACAATTCCTTCCAGAAAAACACCTAATATATGTTGATAAAAATTACTAGATTATTACACTTCACTAAACAGAAGATAACTTTTTACTCTAGCAGGGCTGGCATAAATAGAATTTTAAAATAATTTAAACTTTTTTTTTCTTTTTAATCTATTTGCAAAATAGAACTTAATTATTGCTCCAATACATACCACAACTCCAAATTGTTCTGGCTCTGCAAGATCATTATATTCATCCTTTAATTCAGCTAAGGCATTGAGTTCTTTCTGCTCCGGAAGATTCTTCACTAGGTTCTAAAACAAACAAGGCATTATATTAAATTTATTATATTAAACTAGCTGACATCTTAAAATAACACAGTTAAAATACCACAACATGGAAATGCGTGAGGAAATTATGGGAAGCTTATTTTATTTACGCAGCTTTAATACTATATAAACATCAAATCAAATCAGCAATTATTTAATACAGACGTCAGCATCTCTATGACAGTCTCCAATTTCAAGAATGTCTTCTCAGTATTAAGAAGTTAGACAAAACTCCTTGATGCTGTCAGGCCCTGAAGACTTATACTCTATCTACAATGGCTTTTTTTTCTCCCCTCATGATGGCATCTCGCTCGTTAAATATTAATCTACAAATAACTGGTCTGTGTAAACTACTTAAAACAAAAGATATTTTTAGACTTTCAAAGTAGATGTGCATAAACTTCACTTAAAAACACAATAGACAAAGAAGGAGAAGCATTCCAAAACTGTATAGATCTTCTGGATGCTCAATATACAGGAACTCAGCAAAAAGCAGACCTTGCTTGAAACTTTGTCCATGTCCCCAAAGAAACTGTATGATGAAAGAAATGCTTTCACACAAAAGTCATTTTTTCTTCTACACGAATACAACAGGGATCCTGAGGTATTCAAGAGAAAAAGGGTAAGAGTCCATGTTCTTCAACAAGAAGCTCCTACTTTCTGAAGTCACTCCCTGAAACTGCTATAAGGACATGGTAGAACTACCATCGGTTTTAGAGGTTTACTTTCAATAAAGCTCCTACAAAATTGTAAATCTATAGGATTTTAATTACAGTACAGATTTTAGTAAGATGAGGTAACACATCACAGTTCAAAAAAATTAAAGCTGGGGTTTTTGCTGTTTTGTTGTGTTGTTTGTGGTATTTTTGTTGTTCACTTTCTGTAACAGCAATCATAGAAGTTAATAATTTCACAACTTGGTTAGGTTACTGACACTTAAGTTCTCTTCCTTTCCCTTCAGAAAAGGTGCATTGCCATGCATTCCCATAAGATATGAAAAAAAGAAGGGATATGCACACTGACACCATGAGAGAACCACTAATGACTGTTCAGGTTTATGTCACAAAAAAGCAGATCACATAATCATAACCTTGTCACTACTTTAGGAACAGTTTCATAACGTATTCATCATGATGTAGGTTTAAGTAGAAATAGGGTAGATAAAAATGGTTTACATAAACATAAAAACAAGTAGAAATCTAAGGCTGACATTAAGAGGCTGAAAGTATCACTCACTGCTCACTGTCACAATGCCCTGAATTCTGCTAAACAACAGTGTTTGACAACTGCATGCTTTGACAAACTTTGTTCCTCAAAGACTCTGGGAATTGAGAATATTTTTTCCTAGAGTATTTTCCTCAAGGAAGACTTACAACCGTTTACACTTCACCATCTATTCAAACGGATTAATCCAATTAATTCTGGTACGTATTAAATCGTAAGTTGGAAAAAGTAGCAAGAAATGAGGACTTGAGAAGCATAACTGGAAAAGCACTATTCTATATGCTCAGTTATGCTGTACCCATTTAGCTTTCACCACTTTGACACTTAGAACGAAGCAGTTTCTACATGTGCATTCTTAGAAAGTACAAATTTGCTAAGCATGAAAAGAAGCAAGGTTTGCTTTGTAAATTAGTTAATTAGTCAGTCAGAAGATTAGAATAAAAATAAACCAGAATAGACTGAACATGAAATGGATGATACAGCCCATTTACCCCAATAGATCTGTAAAAATATCTTTAGAAATACAGAAGGAATCTCTTCTGGGTTATCAGCTAAATCTTCTTGTTATTAGAAGTAACTCTGCCACATCATTCTCTTCAGAAATGGACCACGTTCCTCAGCCTCAGGTAAGATTACAGGCAGCTGAATGTCTAGATAGTTGCAATGATGATGAATTTATATACATTTATTCTGGTGTTAATATTGCCTTTTACTTATGCAGCTTTCATTTCTCTCCCCAGTGTTTATGCACATCACCCTTCTCCCCATACAGTTATAATGGAGTCATATCCCCTCTCAGCTATTTATATTGCTAAGCTAATCAAGCCAATCTTTTCTGGCTTCCTTCTGTAGACTGTTTCTCCATCCCTCAATCATCTTAAGTAGGTTTTTTAAGTTCAGCTTCTCCATTTTAAATTCATTTTTGAGAAACGTACAGAGTATCTTAGATAAGGTCTTAGCAGAGTATTATTCCAAAATGTATTATCCCTTCTACTGGAAACATCTGACCTGATACACCTTGTCATCACATTAGCCTTTTTTTATGGTATGCTGGGTCTGACTGGGATGAAGGTAGTTTTCTTCATAGCAGCCCATATGGTGCTGTTTAGACACCACACCAATGTTTTAGCTACTACTATACAGTGTTTGTGCAGCTAAGCCTGGCAAATGCTTGCCTTGGAAACTCAAAAACAAGAATTATCAGAGATTTCTTTTTGAAAGAGAGATGTCATAAAGTGAGAGATTCAAAAGAACTTTTGTTTACAGTGTCTTTTCAAGATAGCTTTATTGCTATAACTATGTTCAAAACTAGAAGTGAAATAAACAAAAGAGTAAGCACAACTGTTACACTTGCAGCTGATCTCCAGGAAACTACTCTAATCCTTGAATTTTATACCTTTACAGCATTTTTACGAGGAAAAAAAAAAAGATTAACAAAACCAGAGATATTTTCACATACCTGAATCAAGGACTCGCTCAGCTTCTCTTCATCAACCTCTAAAATGATATTTTTTATTTCTTCATAAGGCAAACGGAAAGAACCCAAAAATATTGCTGCAATTCAGTAATAAATAGTTAGGAATCATAAAGGTCAAGATTGATGTAAGAAGGTAAACAATTTCTAGCAACTGAGAAATCATATCTTGATGATATGTGAACGATATATCTTGTTATCAATTAAGGTTATTCGCAATTAAGACGTTTTCTATATAAAACAAACACTAGATGAGGCACACTACTGTAGTTTGGTTTATCATGAATTTCATTTCTAAGAAATGAAACTGTGACAACACTTTTAACTACTTAATTAACATGAGTCATCTCCCAGCAGCGTTACTTATCTCTAGCAATAAAGTCCTATTTTTATGAATGGCAACATCTCCATTACTACTTAAACAGACTTATCCAGCTACTTATAAGACTTGATCTATTATTTTTTGCTTTCATAACCATGTGTGAATAGCTGTGCTGCATTTCAAAGTGGCTGAATGATATTTACATGACATTCAAGAAAAAATTCCACGTCAAAAGGATAATGAAGAGTTGAGTCAAGACAAAAAAAATAAAGTAATTCAACTATTTTTAGGGTAATTAAACACGCAAGAGAAGGTATATCGTTTACCCTCCAAAGACAAAGTTCTCAAAGCAATTTGATCTCAGGATGTTATAACATCTTAACAGAGTCCCATTCAATACACTACAAAGTATTCCTAACACAGACGGATTAGCATGCCAATTTCATCAAGTGCTCTTTATTCAATCTAACTACTATGGCTGATTCTCAAAACTTGAAGTTTTAGATCACTTGTGCCATAGTCCATTCTTCTGCTTAAGAATATGTGCTCAGGGATGTGGCAATAAACAGTGCACAGATTGGGTTTTGCACACTTCATTTGCTACAGGCATAGAAATACCATTAAATGTCACTCGTCCAACTAACTCAAATTTAAAAATCTACTCCTCTTAATGATTGATTGCCCTCCATAATTAAAGAAAGACTCAAGATGAAAAAAAAACAAAACAAACAACGTAGGGCTGTTTCCCATACACTTTATAGTAGTAGCACTTGCACCTAAATTAACCTACTCTTTAATATATTTCTCGTTAATAACAAGCCTAACCTCCATCAAGCTCTATTTTTCCATTGCTCTAACCAAAAAGAATCATTAGGAACAGTCTCTGAACTCCAACCTACAAAACCCACCAATATATGTAAAACACATTCCCTCAACCAGTGATTATCATTTAATTATACTTCCAGTCTAAAGCAATTAATGAAAGAATGAACTTTTTATTACAAAAAATGTAGTTCATTAACATTTAAGTCTATACCATAGTACTTTAAGCTATCCCAAGTTGCATAATGAATTCAAATCACGTGTATGTCGAACAGTTCTGAACTTGACTCATGTTCCCATTAGACAGTGTTTAGAAAAAGAGCACCGCACATATAAACAAAAAAAAAAGGACATATAACAGCAGTCATGTGTGTACATGCCCATTAGATATTCATCTCATGTATTTCACATCACTTACATAAATTTTGTGCGCTTTTTCCATCCAAAATTCTTAATTCTTTAATCTTTTTCTTTGACTGAGTTGCTTTCTTTTCTTCTGATTCTTCTACTGCCTTTTTAGCTGGAAAGAATGTATTTATTAAATTCTGATTCATTATTACAACTGTTCAATCTTAACAGACTAATAGCAACTCAGCTAGAAAGCCATAATAACGCATCTATCACAATCAGTTCAAGGCAAAAAGAACCCACTGCCTCAAAGTACTGCAAAATAGCCAAAGAAACAAAGCAAATTTACAAAATTAGGAGGAACACGAACTGAAAATGTTAATATGACAATGAGCAATTTTCTGATGCACTATTAAATTATATTTATACATTTTAACCCACAAAATGTTATCTTCGGCTCCAGTTTATTGCAAGCATTTTTAAAAATGCAGTGAGTTGGTGTTACCTCACAGCACATGAGTGCCCTCTATTGAAACATTAATAACTCAAATACCATTTGAATTTCTTCATCCGAAGCCAGTAAGAGAAATTATTTGAGATGGTTCACACTACACAAATGTACATTTTTAATAATTACTTTTTTTGTCACTGGTAAAGAGCGAAACCAAATAAGAAATACCACGTATTTTAAATAGATGCATTTTTAATTAGCAAGGAGCACTAGTCTTATATTCAGTACTTTAAAATTACATAGAAAGTAAAGTAGTATTGAAATATTTAAAATATACGTTGATCTTTTGCATGATTTAACATGCTTAATTTTCACAGAATTTTCTTAATATTAAGTAAATCCATTAACAAGGATTTACTTCCTTTTAAATATTGCATAACATATTTGGCACTGAAGGAATAGAAGCTTAACATGCTTACCATCAATTAAACTTAATGAACATTTTAAGACTTTCAAAAGTAACTGAAAAACCTGAAAGTCAAATTAAGTGGAATTTTTAAGCAGACTAAAAGTTATTTTTTTCTCTGAGCATTGCTTTTTGCTGTACTAATTCCATAAGCATGGGTTTTATTACAGGTATCTCCTAAGAAAAGATGTTGATTTTCAGGGTGAAGAATACAAACAAAACCTGTTTCAATATCTTAAAAAAACCCAACCAACAAACTAACAAAAAAAAAACACTACGAAAAAAAAAACAAAACAGAACAAAGGAAAATGTTATTTTTCTCCATATACACATTACCACCAGGAAAACATCTGGCATTAAATAATTCTACCGAGTTTATACCACTTGAATAATTAGTTTACCTTAGGCATTCTCATAAAGGCATTAACTAAGCTAGTACATGATAGTTGCCTCATCCCCAGGTACCTCTAAGAAGTCTAAAGCAGAAAAAGCTAAAGAGAAAAGACAATCTGACAACAATACAACACTGGCCCTGACATTATTCTGCAAGCCTAGCTACATATCACCAGCTTCCTTTATATCTGCAAAAGGACAGAGCTACAAATCAACTTAATCATACGCAGATACTACTCAAAATTCCCACCAGCACTGACCCTTTAACTACAATGAACTGCTGTTTAAAATCCTGAAGTGACACTCCACGAAATAATCACACCCTCATCACTAATTGTTCTCAATTAAGAAAAATAATAAAACCAGGTGCTTAAAGCAAACAAAAGACACCCAAGAGTTAAAAATTACTTGTCTCGTGAGAAGGCAGTAAACATTGAGGTCTGTTCCATGACCAGACACTACTGAAAAGTCTCGATGTGTGTCTGTTGAGACAGGTGTGAGAAATGATTCAAAAAGATGAGTGACTTATTCCAAACTTTACCTATTTATGAATGAAACCCTTGAAATTTCCGTAAATGATTCGGTCTTTAAAGTGTGGAACAACACACCCCCTCACAATGCACTCAGAGTACTGTACTTGTCACGGTCATTGAGAACACTAAAGACAAACCTGTTCTGTAACCAGCTAAGATAATACTGACACATTTCCATGTGTAATCATTTCAGTTCTGTGGCTTGAAAAACTACAAAGGTAACAAAAATAATAAGCAGTAAAAGAAAACAAGAGAAACAAACATAGTAGTACCAAATGTCACCCTACACAAAGATAAATTTTTTCTGATGGTGGTAATGTACAAACCTGACCAGACTCAGAAAGTAAGAGAAACACCTTGGTGAGCAAGAGTTCAAGGACAAAGATCTTATCTGAACCCAGCTCCAACCATGTATTAAGTTACTCAGCTGCTACAGTATCAAAAAAATGAAAAGTGGTTTGGAGGGCTCATTTTTCCAACATGCAGTATTTTATAGAAAGAGTCAGAACTCGGAAAAATAACTGTCCTTAGAGGGCAAACAACCAATTTCCATTATTATCCCTCCTCACCTGTTTCCAGGTTGTGCTTCTCTAGTGGTTGTGAAATGAGTAATTACATTTAGAACACGAAAAACCAAACATTCGGGAGTTTTCTAACAAACTGTGGCTACTGCCTAAGCCTGAAGGGCTGTAACACCATCAATTACATTTTACTTAACACCATCATCCATTTTATAAATATTTAATGTCTGGGTTAAATTAAAAATCTTCCATTTGGAAATGACTAGAGAAGATGTTCTTTCTAAGGCTCCAAACATAAGACTTCAAAGGCTTTAAGTTAGTTTCATGTCAATTCACAATAAAAAAAAAAAAAAAAAAAAAAAAAGGAGAAATATGAGAACCAGATGCTTATATGACTGCATTGAAGTCACAATAAAATCCTCACCAATCTTACCAACCTAAGACTCATAGGCAGAAAGAGACATTTAATGTCTCTAGACTAGAACTTCTTCAACAGTGTTCCATGCCTGAGATTACATTAAGCATCAGAAAGCTACCGAAAGCCATGCTTTTCCCTCTTCTTAGTGGCGCTCTCCCTCCATCACATTGTACATTTTAGCAGTGACTCAACTGAGACAGGACCATGGACTGCAGAACTTTAAAAAATAATTCAATGAACAAAAAGCTACTTGATACCTTACACTATCAATCTACTATTGCTGATTAGCTTCCCAACTCTGTCTTCAGAAGTGCCTATTTAAAGATGAGACACGCTTTTTGGGTTGATGTCACAGAACCAGAGGAAGAGATGGAAAAAAAAAAAAAAGCATTCTATAGCAGTCAGTACAGGGTAGTTCAAAAAAGTAAGACGAAAAAATCAGTCTGAAAGCTAAAGGATCTGTATTAGTTGATAAATCAAATAATTAATGGTAGTGGAAATGACAAAATATCCACTAATGCATAATTATCTTATACCGGTTAGACCTACAGAATGTTTTGGTTGGGTTTACTTTTCTATTTACCTCAAGCAGACAGGAGAGGGAAAGGAAAAGAGTCACTGTCATAAAGCAGAAGGGGAAGAGGTAACTCTGGCACACGCAGATGTCTTTCCAAAGACCAGAAAACACAGATCTAAACATCAACATTACATAACATACTCCTTTTTTTAATTTAGTTTAGAGGTCTATTTTGTTAGCAACAACATATTTGTTTATCAGTGTTGGGAGGAAAAAAGCTGATGCAACATGCTGCAAGGGATTGTTTTCTGTTCACCTTACATTAGGCAAAGCATGTGCAGCTCATCTGTACCTTTAGTGATACTTTCAGCTGGGAACTAATTTAATCCCACAGAAAGCACTCTACTTGAAACCCATTTAGGGTCAAAAGAAAAATGACAGCGCTAAACGAAATGTTATATAAGTTTAAAATACATTAAGCAAGACTAATGATAATCATGTTAAAGAACATACACAAGTACATTGAAATACTTCAGAGACATAATTAAGGAAAAACACGTCTACCATCAATACTTTTGTACTTCTGTAGGAAAAAAGAATATGCTCACATGGCTCTGGAGAACTACCATTCTACACCTTGTTCATTTAATGCCATTTAGTAACTAAATTAAAGTCATCCTGACAAACTGTTAGAAATACATACAATTTTTTTTAATGGTATCAGAGCTGTTAAAAGCATTTCACTCTGAGCTGAAATGTCCACTTCATATTAAACTCCTCCTTTCTTTTTTATAACAAAGAGTGAATATTTTTAATATAGAATTAACAGTAAAGACTGTCGGTCATGAATAAGATGTGGATGAACATTAAAGGGCAATAAGGAGGATTATATCAAATCTCAAGATGGAGAAAGCAGAGACTGAGGTGAACTTTAGCCTAACTGAATCTGAGCCTTAATTTGCAATTTCTAGCACGTCTGTACCCACAGTAAACAATCACCCTTATATTATCAGAGGAAATAAATGAGTAATTTCATGTTATTTCCATCTGGCATGTAGCTTACTAATTGCTGGCAGCAAAAGTTAACATACCAAAAAAACTGGGTTTTTATTCCCTTTACCTGAAAGAAGGTCTATAGCTAGTATAGAGAAAAAAGGTGTATATATAGTTGCAAGGGATGTATAGTATACACAAAAGAGTATGCTTGAACAGCTGAAATAATTACACTGAGAAGCTCACTCAAAAAAAAAACACAAAAAAAACCTCCATGTGATAGGACTTGGTAGAAAACCAAAGTAAACTAGGATATTATGTAGCACATAGATCAGTAAATTCTATTGCAACATAATAAAACTTCCTGAAGCCTGGCTAAATTGATGATATTGGGAAATGATTGATTCTTCTATTCTGTATTTCTGCTTTCATTTCTGTATTACTTCTTACTTCCCAAGAACGGAATTAGAAGTCAAAGAATGGGGGAGCGGGAGGAAAGTCAAAATAATGTAGTCTGAAATTTGCACTTGTTGTCTTCCCTCACCACCAACACTCTTTCCATTTGTGTAGTAACATTTTTTCTGTGCTCAAGTGAAACACCGCAGCTCACGTAAGTTAGGTCCAGTCAGCATAGCTGGTAGCGTAAGTTTATGAACTTCCACCAACCACTTGTTTCAGCGAAGCAGATAAAATTATAACAAATCTTGTATCCCAGATAGCAGAATGAACTCCGGCATCTTCACTCAGAGTCAAACTGTGCTAATAAACTGTTGATTATTAGGAAGTGCAAGTGTGTCCTGAGTAAGCCGGGCCTTGAAAATGGCAACTACTCAGAAAACAACAGAGCAAGCTAAACGGACTAGGGACCAAGGAGGTATGCTGTAGTCAATCCTATGACCAATGAAAGCAGAGAACTCTAGGAGATGCCATGGTTCACACAGCTGAAGCCAGAACTTCACTCCTGGACCACATCATCTCTCCTGCAGAACATGTATGTGACAATTCATTAACTGCATAAACTGAGATTGAAGTGGTTTGGTATCCAAATGCATTTTTAGCCTCCACAGTGTCATTTGGTCTTCAACTTCAACAAATAGCAAGCCATTTCCCCAAACATCTAGAGATAAATGCAAGAGCATTAACAGATGCTAGTGATGCCCTCTTGTCAATTAAGTCAGCAGCTGTGTGATCTCATGTTTATTCCCAATGCCACCTGGCATTTTTCAGTTCACCTAAAATTATTCAGTTATCAATTCCTGAAGTAAAATTAAGCACTCCTGCTGTCACTCTGTCCTTTCTGCAATCAAAAGAGCTAAATGCTTGGTAGAGCATTTACAAAAAAAAAAAAATTTAAAAAAATTACAAAGCAAGCAATTGATCTGAAAGTGGATCTTAGTTTGAGTTTTGAAGATTGAAAAAATAAAACTGACAGGAAAAAAAATATGGAACCTCTTGCAATCTTGTTTTTTGCCTAATTAATGTAATCAAGCTGAAGGAAGTTACATCAACCCAACAGATTATATGCTCTGTGGAAGAAAAAACAAATTCATAACTTAGTTTTACAAATGAGTTCTGTCAAAAAATAGCAGGGAATCTATATTCCTAGTATTTGTTGCTATAATACAACTGATAGTTATTATATTTGACCACCACATTTAGTGCCTATATGAAATATTTTTTTATTCTACAAAATTGCCCTAAAATGGTTGCAACTAGACTAATTTTCAAGTGCTATTTGAAAATGTGCATCTGCAACTCCTGCAGTAAAGTTGTACAAAGTCGACTTAATTAACCACTCCATACTGCTGTTGCTTTCAGCTTCCTCTCAACAGTTTAAAATAAAAGTAGATGTCTGGGCCACAAATACTGTATTTCAAAACAAAACAAGGAAAAAAACCCACCAACCACTACTGGTTTTGCCCCCTTCACCCTGCTGAGGACCAATGAAATGACATTGCTTTTGCTGAAAGACAGGAAGCAAATATTAACAATTCACCGCATACAAATGGTCACAGAAAGAGATGCAAGTACTTCTTCTGAACGTTAGAAATCAAACAACAGCAGGCAGACAATGATTAAACTGAAAATATCCTCAATGGGCCTACTTAATCGTGCTGTACGACGCGCTGTAAAAAGCTGGAATAAAAGCTAGTAGCCCTCTCTATGAACTCTTCTCTCACATTCCCCCCCATGAACGTTTATATGGATGAAAGCCTGAGGATTGTTCACCCCATTTCTCCCTTTGCCACGGCCATTGCCTCAACATCTGCAATGCTGAACGTGAATATGCTGGGTTTTGTTCCAGTGAGATGCTTGTCCTTGGTAGGTTTTGCTGGGCACTGAGTCATTATATGTCTTTACTGCCTATATATTAGTGCTTGACTAATGACAAAAAAAGATCAGGCGATGCATTTCAGAAGTAAGATAGTAAGTTTTTATGTGGGTCAGAGAAGACATTTGCCTATAAAAATAAAATGCTGCCTATAACAGTATTTCTAATTTAGAGAGTTGAATGTCCCAGTTATATTTTTTCCTCTGATATCAGGTCATCATCACCTCAGAACTGCATGATAGGACAAAATCTGGAAAATAATTATAGCTAACTGGTACGCCTGTTATCCATACAACTTTCAAAAGTAAAAAAAAAGCACCAAGACTCAAACCAAAAAATAGTTTCACAGTAAAGCCAAGTACATTAAAAAATATTACCTTATCAAGATTTTCATAAATTCATTTTCAGCTATTACAATGATAAGTGCAATAAACAAAAATCTTTTAAATGAACAGTTCAGCTGTTGTTCCCCTTGATTAGGCTTGCAAAAGACACATCTTTCTCAATAAAGACACTTAGGGAATCACATTTTCCAAAGGAATTTTAGAAATAACGAAGCTAAAAGAAGATCCTAAGATCCAAAAAAAATCCCTTTATACCATGGAGTTAAATAGATATCAGTGTTTAATGGAACAAACTAACGTTTTAGTGAAAATAAAGTGCTAAACTGATTTCTTTCCCTCTTTCATTGTGATATTTGACATATCAAGCTCCTGATTAAATATTTAATCACAGACTAAAATATACATTTCCAAATGCACAATCCAGAACCTTCTCCCTTGCTGAAGTATTTCTTTACATCAAGGTTTTAAATAAACATGCATGAAAAACTGTTTCACTTGTGCACATCTAAATCCCAAGCCCTTCAAATTGTTTACCATCTTCTAGAGCTACTGTACTTTCAGTCCAATGTCCATTCACTTAGTACTTCAGGAATTTCATTTAATGTTTAGGAAAAGGAATTATATTCTCCTATTAATGTAGACTTAATAAAAATATATTGGCACTTAGCTGGTATTTATTGTTTTATTAAGTAGAAGTCAAAAGGATGCTTTCATAGGCATCAGGTCCAAAGCGTAACTTCACAGGGGAAAAGGTTCACGTCAAAAATAATTGGAAAATAATCAGTCTTAATAGATTCCATTAATTTCTATAACCAGCAAGCCGTGCCCTGTGACACTGACTGGTAATCACAGCTTTGAGACTTGATAAATACACATGACAACTTTTATCCTTATTTATAGAATTTTGAGAATCACTATTCCATAAACATCACCACTCCATAAAGATGTTTGAAATTGTGGCCTTAGGGTGGACACTATCAAATAAATCTAAGCAGCTGCCTGTAATCGATAAGCAGGACACCTTTCAACCTCATCACACGTGGGCACAAGTATTTTTGCTGCACGTCACTGACGGAGTACAGGCTATTGCGACCTTCACGTTAGATTTCCTGAGTTTTCACCAGACAGACAGGAGGACAGCGAGTTGTTTGGAACAGGAGCTGCCACGCCACACATAGTCACAGGGAAGATGTATTGCATCTTCCCACGTTACAATCGTTCTGACTAATGATCGTTCTAACTAAGGTCATCCCAATACAGGTTCAATACACTGTGACCGTGAAACGTGTCTGGCATGCTAAAGTCACTCTCCAAAACACGAACAGTAATAGAGACATCGGATGATTCCATGCTAAGATAACCAAAACAGTGAGGTTCCCCTCCAGTAACTGGGGTAGATCAACCAACACATTAGATAACAGCCACCATTCCATGATGTATTACTGTGCGTCTTCCGTATTGCGTACAATTTTCATCTCTGTGGTCTTTGAAAACCACAAAGAAAGTCAAAATAAACCAGTTCTTAATGAAACTTGCAATGACAGGAAAAGGGGACAACAAATGAGGAAGACTAGCAAGTAGCAGGACTGAAACACTGGAAAAGTACACGTTTATTTGTAACGTAGAGGTGGTCAATTGCACCAGTCATGAATGCTAAAAGATCATGAGTTCACTGAAGACAAAACAAAATGAACACTTATTGGGCAGATAGGTGTGACTTCCGTCTTAAAAAAACCCCACAAACTGTCAGCTGTTGAAAGCTGAGAAATATCAGTATTTAGCTTATTCTACTTATACACATCAAAAGACAGATATTTAATATCTATTAATTAACATATATTCACTCTGTTACCTAAGAATCGTGTGTCAGTCACCCACTGAAGAGAAAATACTGGGCTCATCTAGACTGAAGACAATGCTCTATAGTTATGTATGTCACTACTATCTTGCAACAGATTTACCTTGAGAAAACTTTCTTTGGGTCCAAGTATCTCAAAGAGTGTTGAAAGCACCCAGGTGCTCACTGAATACATGTGCAACGATTATCTGCCTTCAAGAGGTAAAAGATAAATTACTTCCACATTACAGGATTAGTCTTAGGGGACCTAGCAGAGCACTAAATTAAGCCACTTGCGTTGTAGCAGACTAAAAATAGCCCAGGAACACAGAGCTACCAGTCTCTCACCTCCAACACCACATTCAGGCTTCACTATTCACCTCAGTATGTTTTAGCAAATCCACATACAGAATGCACAGTATATTCTGAATTTAGGAGATATAATCTATGCTCTGCTAACCTTTAGATTACCAAAATAAACAAAATTCAGCTAAAATGATTCATTAAGAAGGCAGCATCTCAACGCTAATGATACAAACGTTTTAAATGCAAACACAAAAATTATCAAAAGGAGAACCTCAAAACTTATTCCATACATATCACTGTTCAGACCACACAAAATTTACAGAAAATTCCACACTGGGTTACAAAAAATCAGCCAGTTCACCATGTGGACTTTTTGCTTTTAGAAAGACTTTCAGCCACACATTTCCTAGTCACTTGCCTCTTACACTGGGAAATTATTCTGTCATAGCATTCCGGAATAATTATATTCCCACCTTACAGAAAAGACATCTGAAGTTTCAGAGAAGTTGCAGTTCCTCACAACTGCACAAGACGTACAACACTCAGAGACTATACAGAACTGTAATTTCAGTCCTACATCCTTTAGAGATCATTAACAAGTAATTCAATAACTCAACAAAACTATCAGCTTTTTATGTGTTAATACCAATGTATCTAGTATTTTCAACTTCTCAATGAAGTCAGAAATTTAATAGCACGATTGTTAACTTTTAATCCTTTGATAGCTTTTTAATCTATCTTTCTCTGAAGACCCTTTAGTCCTTTAGATAACAGATCTATCCTTACTCTATGTATATATGGCAAAAATTCTTGCAACGGCAAATACTCCATTTCTAAGCATCTCCTAAGAGCATTATGGCTGAAACAACTATAAATCAGATAAAAGTTGCAATCTCAAAAGCAGATGAGAAATATGTATTTTGCTTTGGTCAATAATAAAGGAAGAAAAATCCCATAAAAGCAACAGGCGTGGACAGGGGAGCAATTTTTGTAAATATGACATCATGGAAGGTCACCATGATATGTAACTGGAACTAGGCCATGAATCAGATCACATTGTGTCAGTTTATACTTTTATATATAAACACAAACGAAAAAAACATTGTACTTTGTAAGAGAGAATTTTGAAAGAAAGTATATTAGGAAGTAATGTAGTATGTACCAGCTATGGTTCTGCTGAAAGACGGAGGGAACATCTTTAATATAGACTTCAAAGAATGATGCTACAAGCAAGACCATAAATTTTGCTTATAACACATCTTTGTTTACAGTGGGTTCTTATTTATTTAAACAAATACACTGTTATTCCTAGAACTCTGCTGGAAGCTTTCAGGATATTAAAATATAGGTGCACAGCCTGTTTAATAGTCAGCACAAACTTTTCTGGTAAAGTACCTGATCTGTTTTCCTTCCTTTCCTCCACATTGTTTTTCGCTTTCTACCTTCATTTGGGTCACAAATTCACACCAACTGCACAGCTTTACTTGAGCGGCAGAACCTGCATTTCAACACTCAGGTTTCTAGTAGTAATGAGAGAGAGCTTCCTTTACAGATACTGAGAAGTTCCATAAAACATAGCTACAAACAACACCGCAGAAAGCAAGAGACATTGTTTTAAAACCATCCTGTACAGAATTACACAACACAGACCTAGATGTGACAAGTGACTGACCTCCAATGCATTCTGAGTGTATTTTATATACATCTATAGATAATAATTCTTACACATGAAAGATAAGCTATGCTTTAGGAACACTTTCCATAACAGATAATCTTAACAGTTCATTTAACAAAATTTACTGTAAAATCCATGGAATAGGCTATTTAATAATTTTCTGAGCAACTAGCTTCAAATTACAGAGACTTCTCTAGTACATAACTTACATTCCGTTTAAAAAAAAAAAAAAAAAAAAGAAAAGAAGTTGCAAAAAAATACTTGAAGAACAGTATCTTCAGAGGGTTATTTTTTCTGTTTTGACATGAGAGAAACCATTCTTTTCAGTCTAATCTTCATACCTATGCATACAGAGTATGTTTTATTCCAGGAAAACAGATTTATTTGTTTAAAAACAAACACAACCCACATCTTTTCTCAGTTCAAGGCAGAATCTTTTTTCAGCTCAGCTTCTGAATTTCTTTTTCATCAAATTCATAGAAAAATACTCTCTGTAAGAGCATTATAGATCAAGACTACTTCCTGAAGGTATTCATATTTCATGCTAATTAGTCTTTGTACACAATCTCTTTCCCTGGTGTGCCTACTACATGTGTGTCTGTCCTCAACTGCTCGTTAAATGTGCTATAGTTTATTTGAGCACCACATCACGGAGACTGAAACAGACCTTTCAGAATGCAAACCTGCCTTTCTTCCTCTGCTGTATTTGATAAAGCTGCTACAAACAAAAGCTCTAGTTCCCTTAGAAAAACAAGGTGTATAGTAGGTGCAGGATGTACTAACTACTAACAGAGCTAACACACAGCGGGCTGGAATTCCAAATTTGTTGAATGTATGTATGTGGGTAACATACATTTGTCTGGGTGACAAGGAGTGATCCTTACTCTTTTCTAATGGGGACCTCTGAGACACCAAATGTAGGGGAAAAAAAACAAACACCAAAACAACTCCGGTCTTAGGGAGCTTATGTCCCCTTGACTTTTCTTTATAGTCAGAATTGACTTTTCCACCTCTGCCCTTCAAGATTTCAATTTCTAAATTCTGAGAACTTGAGTCCAACAAATTAATACATGAATTCTGTAAGTTACCACCTAAAATTCAAGACATTGTAACTGACAGTACAGCCACACCATGATTAAAAACACATACAAGAGAACTTTTAAGACAATACATGGCTGTTCTCAATTCAGTATTTTTCCTAACAAGCCTCTAACACAAAACAGTGCTCTAGAAGTTCACTACAACCCCACCACCAACCACACTTTCTGTAAAATTCTTAGCATTTCCAAAATCAAATTTTATGAATGAAATTAATGAACCTCTTCTGTATTATTTATGACATTTTAGAATTAGCAAGCAGTTCCCAAATTTAACTGAAGGAATGCCAACAAATATCTAAAATTACTGAAGCAGCAAAACTATTGTACTTCACCTAAGTAGAAAAACTGTGATAGTAAAACTGTCATGCTTCAGGAAAAAAAAAAAGAAAATGGCCTTCCTTAAATTCTACTGTTGACAGTTTTTTGACAAAATTACTAATTCAAAGTTGCAGTAAAGCTGAGTAGCAGAAGTTCTTCATTAATACAATCAGAAAGTAACTAGCAGGGCTTCTTGTTTTGTATCCTTGCTCCTCAAGTCTCCAGTGGGGAAGACTAACTTGTCCTAGTGACATTTCAAAAGGGTTAAGCAGTGCTAATTAAGCTAAAACTGAAAGAATCACCTCCACATCAGAGCATTTGACCTGGATTCAGAATAGACAGAATGCTGATTTTGAAAAGTAACTCAGTTTCTACAGGAGCTGTGTGGAATGTTTGATAATATATCTCAAAGCAATCAAGGAGTAAAACCAGCAATTTTTAAATATCCCTGATCTCAAGCTATTGCTCATTTTTCTCTTAATCTGATTAGAATTGAATTCACATGCAGACTAGCTGCATTTGTTTTTCTGAAGCTACAGTTATTACAGTTCTTCACGTAATGCCAACCAAGACAATATCCAAACTACTGAATCGAAACTTTCCGATACAACATCAGTGTCTTTACTAACTTTAATTATTACACATGTGAAGAATGCAAGCTACAGTAATAACTAATACAAGATTCAGGAAAATTGTATCTATCTGACGTGTCCCTCATTAATATTTTTGCTTAGGAATATACTACAAAGCTTTTCAGGGCAGAGTCTTAGAGTAGACATAATTAAAGCATACTGTAGCCTGAGATCTCCAGTAAATTCCTACATCCATTCAACTCTGGCATGATCATTCTGAAAGAGTTATTTATACATCAGGTTTTACGGGAAAACAAAACAACACACAAAAATAACACAACTGAGACTGATTCTAACTTCTGAGTAAGTCTAAATAGATTTATTTATTGGGGATTACTCTTCAGTCACTGTCACACAATGAAAACAACTCTATAGTCCCACAAAAAAGTCCTCACAAAATATCAGTGCTCCATCCGTTAGCCCACCACAGACAAAACTTGTGGTCAAAATACTATCATCAGGAAAGTAATTACGAAAAGAAAGCCTTCATTTATTCTCAGTAATATTTATAACAATGCCTTCTGTACTTTATCATACAACATTGTGTTTTATCATATAGAATTAGCGTTAAATATAATCAACACAAAATTGTCAGGAACTCCAAGTAAAGCGAGTAGAAGTCTTGTTTGTTACAGTGGTCTTCAAATATAAAACTGGGGGGAAAACCTTCAGCTTTGGAGCTACTTCTAGCAAGTAATAGTATAATTGCTAGTAGGTCATACCAGCAGTCCATCTCTTTTACACAGCATGTTTCTTGTCAAATAAAATATATATTCCTCGTGACTCAACACTACAAACCTTCCACACAAAGAAGGAAACAAGTTATTGAAGTATAAGTGAGATAAAACGCTATTTGAAACAGAATATGAACAACTAACATTCACAAACATTGCTTCCTAATTGGAAGATTGTGTGGTGTTTTGGGGGTTTTTTGGCCCCTTCAGAAAGCTTATTCTCATTTTAGTCCTTTTGTGCCATGATGAATGAAATGGGTGCCGATGCCCTTGAAATAAAAGAGACACACTCCCTACCACAGGAGCAGGTGCTATTGAGCAGCTACCATTTGCACAGTGGCTTCCTTATGAAAAAATTTACACAGGAACATACATACAAGTAATTCTTGGGAGGCCTCATTTGTGATTCTCCTGAACAATAGCCCAGCTGCAGCAAAACTACACGCACCATCCCTAAGGTCAGTTTGGAAACCTTGCTTCTCTGTGTAACTGTTGAAAGTTTATAAATAAAGTATAACTATTAAAGAGTCAACTTCTGCAGTTAAGCTTTAGTACATGGTGAAAAGTGAATACAAAGAACACATGTGCCTTTTCTTCCCCGCTTTCTTTTTTCTCTTGATACTTTACATATAGTAAGACTGGGTGTTGTCATCCGGTATATATCACCCCTGAAGCTTTTATTTCATTGGTAAGCATACAATATTTTTTTTATTTATCTATTAAGAAATAGATTCTTGTGCATTTACTGTGATTGTTGTTTCAATAATAAGATCATTTAAGAAACAAAAATATGTCAAAATACAGCATAGATTTACATATACGTGCATCTAGTAATAATTTCTGTTTACTTAATGCAAAAGTTTTTCCATCCCCAAGTTTGATAGCTTACCTACTGGATAAATCTAGCAGAGAAGGAAAGTAAAAGATGAAAAATGGCGAACTAATAACTTACTCTTTCTTCTTTACGGTACTTGAATTTATTCTGGTGTTGAAAAAGAACAGCAATTTCAAATACAGCAAAAGATGAAAACAAACCAGCCTGCTTCACTTCTCTGTGAAGGTGAGATATGAAGACCTATTACCTAAGCCTGCAATCTAACTAAATGAAATTCCTGTCCGACACACAAACATTTGGTGACCCTGCACTGCAAAGCAGTACCTTCCTTTGGTTTGGATTCATATACTTCTGAAAAGGAGAGGCCGAGGAGGTAAAAGAAACAAACACACACATCCTGAATTAATCAGAAGACCAAGGGAGCCACCTGCAGTTTGCAATCCAGAAACAAACACATTATGAGCTTGTGATTTTTCCTTTACTATATGCAAGCAATGCATCTAATGCAGCTAGTACAATAGAGCTGTGCTTATACTAGGGATTACTGTATTGAACTGTGGCTTGCTGTCTCATACCTACAAACGCTGCTGTGTTTCAGGAATTTTGGCCAAAACAGTCCATCTAAAGCTTACCAAAGTTTTAAGTTCCCATATCAAATTTACCAGAGCATCTACAATACAGGGACAAAGGGAAGGAACAAAAAACAACTGAATAAACAGTATCTACTGACTTCCATCGCAACTAGCCTGTCTTTCTTTCACAGAATCATAGGACATTTTCAGCTGGAAGAGACCCTCAAGGTAGAGTCCAACTTGTTCCTATTCCTAACACCACCACTAAACTATGTCCTCCAACACAACATCCACACGTACCTTAAGCACCTCCAGGGCTTCACCACTTCCCTAGGCAGGTTGTTCCAATGCCTGATAACCCTTTCACGAAATAAATTTTTCCTAATGTCCAACCTGATTCTCCCCTGGCGCAATTTAAGTCCATTTACCCTCATCCTATCACTCGCCACTAGGGAGAACAGACCAACCTCCACCTCACTACAACCCCCCTTCAGGTAGTTGTAAAGAGCAATAAGGTCTTCTTTCAATCTCCTCTTCTATAGGCTAAACAGCCCCAGATCCCTTAGTCATTCCTCATACATCTGCTCCAAATCCTTCACTACCTTGGTAGCCACCTCTGCACCCTCTCTAGCACCTCAATGTCCCTCTTGTAGTGAGGGGCCCAAAACGGGACACAGTACTTGAGGTGAGGCCTCACCAAAGCTGAGTACAGAGGAATGATCACCTCCTCCTCCTCAGTATGGAGCAGAGAATATGTTACTCTAGACATTTTAAAAAATCCTGCAAAATGACAGATTACCCTCAAAGGAGGAGAGGACAGAGGACAAAAATTACAAACTATTTTCTGCAGCAGATCAAAAAATCACCCTGTTTTATATCAGATGTGTAACACAAAAGACACAGCTTTAAAATGCCCTTCCTGACTGGTGATTTGGTAGTCAGTTCTACATTCCCTCCTTGCATAAAGGTCTCTTGCCCAGCTGAAATTAGAAAGTACAATAAGGTCCAAAAGATAGGAACTATTGCGAACGTTCAATGGCTCAATAAGTAGCAACAAAAAGCCCTGAAGAAAACTCACTGAAGACTGCACATGGGTATTACACACGTGAACAGAACACGAAAATCCTCTGCACGTACTTAATGACCAAGACTACACTATTTACTTGCACATGGATATTACAGAGTTAAAACATTGTTAGTATCAACAAAATGTGTTCAAACCAGAAGGGTTATTTTAAATAAAGCCTCATAAAAATATACTAAGATCATTGCATCTCCCTGGTTTATATGAACTAATTTGTTCGACATACATAAAGAAACTCAATACAGACTTATCTTTCATATTGCTGTACCATAGAACTTTTAGGGGAAGAAGGATAATCTCAGATACTGAAGTAAGTTGTTTAAATTTTCTAGCATGTTTCCTTCACAAGGGAAAACATGAATTTAAGGTATAACAGTGTTCTTGTGGATGCTGCACTCAAGGGGAAATAAAAGCTGAAGTGGGTGGGAATAGCAGCCTACCTATTTGGGCCTTTAATTCACAAGAAACCTGACATTTAGACCTCAAATGCCACCTACTCGCTAAAAGCAGGTGGCAATCAAAAGACTACCATAGCTCAAGTTTTAATAATTACCATTAATTAGAATGTAGTCATCCAAGCACTTTAAGATAGGGAAGAACAACATAAGGATACTTTACTAGAACTGAAGGAAGTCCTTATGAGCTTTCCCAATCAAATGTAACAAAAGACACTAGCCAATGATCTACTAGAAGAAAAAACCCCAGTTAGTATCTTTTAAATAATATCTCACCAGCAAACTGTAGCAATCCCAAGTAGACTTAAAAGGAGGAAAATCCCACAGTAGTAACATACAATTTGTGGTGAAGAACTCAAGATGCGGATGACCTGTTGCAACATCACTTGAAACTCCCGTAATGTGAAAAATCCAACTCAGCTATTAAAACCTTACTGCAATTTTGAAAACATATCAAAATGATTGTTGAATAGTACTTTAAAAGTCTAATCATAAAGAAGTAAAAGAACCCTGATGGAGAAGTTTTCCCTTGAGGTAAGTTGGATGGAAAATGAATTCCATACTGGAACAATCCCAGTAGCTACAGACTATTATGTACTAATTACTACCTTTACAGATGTACTGTACACATAATTAATTTCTTCTGAGCACCACTATCATTCTAGACTGGTAAAATACACAACCTAAATTACAAGAGCCAGAAATTAACACAATCCTTTAGGGAGAAAGCATTAACTTACTTCATAGTGTCTTGCAATTACACTATCAATCAAAGAATGAAAAGTGATTTTGATAGCAGCAGCTCTGATACATTGAGTATTGTCACAGTATTACAAAGTTACCTGTATTTATCTGACCACATGCATCTCCTCTCTTTGGTTACTGAGAAATACTGCATCACTCAGCTACGAAGGACTGTTCATTGAGTTCATTTCATATTTACATGATACTCCATAAACAGGAAAGGATGTTTCTTAGTTAAGAAAATATTTATGTCATCACACAAAGCTTAGAATTGATCACACAATTTTTAAAAAGGAAAAATCTCACGATGTAGAAGTTATCCTACCCGTTAAAAACAATTTGTCTGAAGAGACTGTTGCTTGCAAGTAAGATTTAACTGTTTTAAGAATAAGAAGATAAAGGTTGAGCTAACAATAGCTCAATTCCTTTCTGCTATTTAAATTTCAAAACAGAAATAAGATTATTTTGCAAACCAAATACTACTGAGCCTGAAATTTTCAAGTCATGACTCAAACACTGTAAAAGGATGATGCATGTTTTCACCAGCTAAATCACTGCTTTCACTTTCACATAACACATGATTCACAAAATAAAACTCTGGATGATATGAGATTCTCTCTTCCTTTGACTTGGTTAATTCTGTAAAACAAGTAACTGAATGGGAACTAAAACCATATTTATCCTTTTCTTCTGTGCAGCTACATAAGGAAATAGGCATCTATCTACCACCCACAACACAGTAACTATCCTACATCTAAACATCACCCAGCTCATTAAGGACCACCACAGTTGCCCATTCATGTTCAAGTGTGCCTGACCTGGAGTATCAATCGTTTTACTTGCTAAAATGGTCTGTGAAACCATAATCATTGCTTTCGTCTCTGCATCTAAGAAGCATGATTACAGGCTCGAAACATTCATCTAAGATCTTTAATGAAAATTTGAAGCCCTGGAGTCCATTTGTCAGAGGCCCTTTTAGAAGATATTTGGATCATCTGTATTTCTCTTGAAGAAAAATGGAGAAAATTCTTCCAGATTGTACTGAGGTAGTGATAATTAGATCTCAGATAACTTAGTTGTAACCCCAAGATCTCCAAATACTGCGAAGTCTGAAAGGTAATACTTTTTAATGCTTCCGCTGCTCCGTGTACGACGTGTTTTCTTAACTGTGCTCAGTAACTGATTTCACAGACCAAATGGAGCAGTTTGACCGTTAGTATTGATTTGAACTTAATACATTCTGCATATTCATAGGCCATCGGCATTAAATATTTAATGTTACAGTAGCAAGTAAAGACTCAACCTTATGTTTACTTTTTAAAAGGAAATTTTGATCTAAATATATTTGAAGTAAAATGATTTTACCAGTCAAGGATCATTTCTTCTCGTTCCTGGTGCTCTGTTATTAAGTATTCTTACGTTACACAAACAGTTAAGCGACAAATGCAATAATTCCTTAACTAACGAAAAATGTGCCTCTGAAGCATCTTATTATGACTCCGAAAGTAGTATTTCCTTGCAGCTTTGGTTGCACAAGGCCTTGCACATGGCAAGGCAGTACTTAGTTTAGTGACAACCAACATTAACTTGTTATTAAAGTATCTTGAAACAAAATTACATCAAATGAGGAAACCCCCTGAAGTTTCATTCTCATTTTGCCAGAGAATCATGACAAGAATTCTGAGGTATAAGCAAATTTGAGTGCTGCAACCTATACAGAATTACAAATTTTTAATAAGTGTGTATATTATCATTTGTTTTACTGCAGTTACTATTCCCACTGGCATTCCATAATGCCATGAAATACAAGATAGTAAACACTAAGTCATCACAATTGCTTTGGGCAATTGTCAGCTCCCTCCCATTCATCCGTTTATTTTCTTTACATGCTGACTGTGCTCTTAAGAAAACATAAAATGCATTTCCATTTGTCTTTCTATCATTCTCCTACAACATATTAGGAGACCACATCAAGAAATGGGACTACAGCAGAAAAAAAATTTGATCCTAGATTATGCTTAAAGTAAGTGTTTTGGGGATTAATGAGCTGCCTGTAGTTCTCAAGGCAAAAGGTGAGGAAAAAAAATCATGAATATCATTTAACATTTTCCTTTGCAGAACACAGTTGCAGACAAATGTTGCTTGTGGAATGCAATTATTTGAGCCTGTGCTGCACCTAAATGCTCTGAGACTAACTTCAAATTTTTCTTAAAACTTGAAAACCTACTAGAACTCAAACAGACAATTCTGACTTTCTCTACTAGTCAGTCAAATAAGATTTTAATATCCTAGGCAATATCTAGTAGCATTTTTAACAGTCTTCTCATGCCTTGTTATGGCATGTTATTTTCTACAACCATTAACTGAAAACAACATGAGAGAGAACAGAAAAAATATCTGCAAGGCTATTACCACAGTAAGCTCTTTGGAGATTTTCTTTTGTTTGTAGTTTCAGATGTGTGCAACTATGTCAACAGGAATTTCTTCTTCTATGAAACCGACAGCTATGTCAAAATTTCAAGAGAGTTTTTTCAGCATTTTTAATGAAGAAGCTTTTCAGGAATTCAGAAACATTTCTTCAGATTTCCGATGAAAGAATTTAGCTCAAAGTAGAAGCTTGTCGTTTTCATAAAGGAGGGTCTCATTTCATTGTGTTATCTGCTGCTAGGGGCTCTTTTCCTCAAAGGTTTTCCTGTCTTGCTATCACACTAAAACCAGTGACAAACTCCACATCATTTTAACCTCACTGCAATGCTACGAACCAAGAATCTATTAAACTGTAGAAGATGCTTTTGTATTACGACGCGTAATATCTGAACATTTAGAGGAGAAAGTGGGAAGCATTCTAAAAGCAGAATACTAGTGGCTCAAATTCAGTAACCACTGAAATCAGTACGAACTCTGGGTGAAAGAACTGTGTATTTGTCTTATGAAAAACACAGTTGTAACCAACTCTTTGAAGAAGTTTCAAAAGAGCATAGAAAAAGATATATTCAGAAAGAACTCAAGGAATCTACTAAAAAAGTGGTTCAGAAAAGTTACAGTCCTCCGAGAGACTTTTCTTAACATGACTTAACTTTTCGAACCCTGTGCTAATATAAACTGCAGTTCTTATTCCTGGAATTCATACAACAGCCAGGATACCACAAACCTCTCTGTGCAGTACAACTTAATGTTGAAGTAACAAAACTCTCAAGAAATTGATGTAAGTGAGAGCATTCTAGTGGTTTGAATCAAAACAAAAACTCCCTATAGTTAAAATACGAAGTATCACATGATTTGTAAATTTTCAAAGCCAAAAAAAATTAATTAAAACACAAATGAGCAGCAGAAAAATGCTTACAGTCAGTACACACAGCCACTTCAAAATCTCAAGTCTGTTTGCTTATTCAGATTGGGCCTATGAACACTTGATACATCAAACTCCATCCACCTTCAAGGAATGCACATCCCCAGAGTATATTGTATTCTAACTGCTTGATAAATGGACAAAAGAAATGTAGCTACATCAGAAACTCATTCTTTCATTATCTGCCACTCCTTGGACTCTAATTTGTTGGGTTTCCTCATTAACTCCTGAGTAAGTTATTATTGAACCATACTTCAACAGTACATGCTTCTTTTCAGTGCCTGAAACAAATTACCTGCGAATGGCCACATATGAAATACTGATCAATTGGCCATTAACCACAGATTATAATGAAAAGACTTGAAGAGGTTGTGTGCAGCTTCAGAAGTAGTCAAGGACCGTTTGAAAGCAACAAAAATCTGAGGATGGTATTCAAGTATCAAAATCATAACCAATATTCAGTTGTTAGTAACTGCATACCCAACTCACGATAAAGGTATTATCATCATATCTCCTACTGAAGGAATTAAGTGTTTGAGAAATAAATTAGTTTTCATCTAGAAGCAAGAATAGAAGACCTACTTACATGACATACAAAATCTCCAGCAGTTTTTATTCTCACCATATTTGTTCTCTCTCAGTAGTCAAACAGACTCATTTCACACTGTGTTCCGACAAAAATTGGTAGACTATCTGAAGCTTTCCCATGGTATAATGCAAACACTTGTAAAGAGCGCACACTCGCACATTCAGCCCTTTGAAAACTAACCTTCCTCATCCAGTAATACACAGTTTAACTGCATTGTTACTGTCATGAGTTGGGGAGGGATGCTTCTTAGATTACACAACATAAATTTAAGTAGTAATATAAGTAGCATATTCAAAGACTTTTTTCTTCATAGAGCTGCATATAGTATTAAAAAAAAAAAGTGGAAGCAAAGACTAGTAACATGAACACAAGAACTTGGAAAAGAGCAATGGTTTCAACTCTAATATTCCAGAATCATGACTGTAGGCATGTTGTGATTTTGATTCAACTGCCTATTGTAATTGCTACATGGTACTTGTAGAGGATTTTGATTTAGTAACATGATACAAGCAAGTAAATTTTTGTTACACGACAAACCCTCCACATACGGAATATCCGAAAAAACATGACAACTTACAGTACCTGCAGCTAGGAATAATAATGCAGATGAGCATGATTTTAAGATGAGAATTCAATTTAATTATAATTTAATTTGAAGAAAATTTGCATCTGTCAGAAACATATCCTGCACTTTCATCATAAAAGGTTCCTCTCCTTGTGCCATGAAGTGAGGGAGGAGCAATTTTTGTATTATACTTCCATGCTTCATAAAAACATACATTTCAAATCATCTTCCTGCTAAGAAGCCATTACATGAATTGCACAATATTGCACAAAGCATAAAAAAGCCTGTCATTGCATGGCTTCAAACTTCTTAAAAGAATAATACCAAGTAAAAGAAGAACATACCTTTCATTTGTGTTCCAAAGGTAAGTGCCAATTTTGCAAACAGCTCTGGATTTTCAAATTTATCTTCTTCAGCTTTTACCCAAAAGCTGTTTTCTGCTATATTTTGAGGCTCGATCTGAAACAAAAATAGCATCCCCAAAGTTAACAAATAGTATTTTCAATAGTCAAGTTAAAGCCAGTGTAACTGGACTTTACTGACAATTGGACTGAATTAATTTTAGGTATGTTCCAGGTGTTATGTTCTCTTATAGATGCTTGAACTAAACAATGAAATGAACTGCCCTTTCTCTAGACAATCATTTTTATAAAATTTCTTCCATTCAACAAGTTTTCTAAACAGGTCTGATAACATATCAGCATGGGGGTTTGAAAGTGTTCTAGCTTTCCCTCGATTACTTCCTAGGCAGTTCTCAAGTTCTTCACCACTGACACGCATCCCTGCTGCTTGAGGACTGTAGAAGGAACAGTCTTTCTTAGACTGTCAGAGTATGGAATACTCATTTACAAATGATATGTCCATGTGGACCTCTCAGTGACTCAATATTAAGTCTGTAGGAAGAAATATATTTAAATATCAGAAATAGTTTTATACTTAATATCACTATTTTAGTTTTAGTTTTCATTTTTCAAATATAAATACAGATTTCATTACTGTACCTTATTTGATACTGACTATATTAAAAGAGAATACTCTACAATATCCAAGCTGAAAGTCAATTTTACTCTTCAGGCGTGATTCAGAACAATTGCCTTGTTTTGAAAATATTTTCCTCTTCTAGTCTTTCAAGTCTTATCGACTACTGTTCATAAGTTGGTTTGTCAATCAATTTTGAATGGCTATTTAACGTCAAGATGAAATACAGGAAATTTATCAATACTATAGTTGTAAGCCTCAGTAGGATTTCATTTCAACACATGGGTCCTCCACCTTTTACTGTATGATCGACATGTAGTCACTTTACCACCAGCGGCAGGCAAGACATTTTTTAAAACCACCTTAAGATAGCTACCAAAAAAAGGCACTGAATTAAGCAGTAAGAATTTTCTTCCCAAAATGTCAACTCCTTAAAAGTGACGATCAAATAAACTTTCCTCTTGATCAGCATGCAGGAGGATCTCTGGCACCGTTCCCAGAGCACTTAAGCAAAGTGTCCATCTGCAGTTACTTTCCATTGTCATACACAGTGTTCAGATGTACACTTTATAAATTATTTCTATAAAGACAGGAGCATAATTGATTACAATGAAATTAGCTGAAATGACAAATAGGTATCACGAACTAAAAAGCTCCTTTTTCTAGATGTTTACAGGATAGCAGTCTGGGGATGTTTCACGACTGAACTAGTGCAAGTGATTTCAGATTCAGATACTTCTTAATCAGGACAACCGAGTGTAGAAAGGGTAAGTTCCATGCAGGGCAGAAATTCCTTCCTGTTTAAGTGAAATGTCTAAAAAAATGGAAAATATAATGAATTGTAGGACAGAAACTATCCTAACCAGATAAAACAGTGGTGAGCCAAAGATCAGCAATTTCAGGAGAAAATTTAGAGTGTCAGTAGCATACAAATTTCTTGCCCCTTCTTAAAAAAATTGGCAAAATACAAATCTGTGATGAAAACTGTATTCCAGAAGGAAAAAAGTCCACGCACAAATACCCAAACAGATACAAGTGTTTAAAATGTAGAAAAAAAATACATAATAAATAAATCAAATTGGAAGTAAAGGATTTTAAGAGAAGCTAACTGAAACAATAGTCACAAAACATTTTCTTAAAAGCCCAGGTGGAAATGCATTTCTAAACCATTAAATCTCCAGTTCAAAAAGAGGAAAAAGTTTTTTAAAACTCAGAAAATTGTTGATAGAAGCTTTGAAGAGAATAATCTTCTAAACAGAAATAAGACATGGACATTCAGTGGTGAATTTGCCTGGATGCTTTGATGACCAATGTATTTTTCCTACAGCAGATCTCAATACATCTATCACATTTTATACCACAAAAAACACTGCCAACCACAAACTGCCTTTAAGATGTGATGGTTTAGTCTTGATGATAGATGCAATTATCTAGTCCCTCAAATTCTTTCCTTTATATGGAAGGAAAGGGGCAGTATCAATCAAAAACATATTTTTAAGCAGCACACACATAAACACACATCCGAATACTTATGTATCTTCCTCTCACAAAGTGACCAACAGTGACTGAGAGGCAAGTAATAACCAGCAACTGTTCTTACAGGTTAGTTTGCAAATCAGAGACACTGCTCGCAGTTTACAGCTCAAGTAACTGTTTCCATTTTAGGATGTTGTTAAAAAATGAAATTTGATTAAATATAACCATGTTAAGACTGTACAGAAGCTCACATTCATTGGAAGTTAATGGTGCCCAAACGTTTCACTTGAGCAGTCCCATAGCTCCTCCCAGTGGCCATAAACCCTGCCCTGGCACATTACTAATTGGAAACAATAAACACCTCAGATTAATAACCTACAAGTACCATTATAGCAGAGATATCAGCATTCTCTGAACTTAAAGCTACATTAGACGTAACAAATTTAGAAGGTTTCTATGTGAAATGGCACCCTACCAGCTAAGTTTGAAAAATTCTTTTCAACTTTTCCTAATGTTCTGGATATCTGTAGGCAGCTTACTGCAAAGCTACAATTCATGTTCAATCAGAGAATGATGCCCCGGATTTTTGTTTGGGCCATCACAGTTTTTCACTCTGCTTTGATACAGACCAACTATACAAGCAACTCTCCGCGGAACTATGAAATTCAGTGAGGTTCACCCACGGATCAGAAATGTCGTCTCAGACCTACCCTCATGACAGGGCTAAAACAGAAAGAAAACACAGCAGTTTCCTACTGCTGTCTCCCACTGTCATTCCGTAAATCCATTTGGCTTGGCATAGATGACCTGAAAGCTTTCAAGAGAAGAATTCTCTCGTTCAGCAATGTGCAACATGTAGACTTTTTAAAAAGAATCCTGTGTTGGAACAAAGTTCATTCGCAAACTGTTCATTTGGCAACTATCAATTACAGTTGAAAACATGCAGAACTCCACTCTACACAAAATCACCCAAAATTTTGAGAGCAGTTAGCTACAGGTGTTAGGGGCCACTGACAGGACTACGTCATAGCATAAGGTGTCTTTAAAAACCAATACCAACTGAATCACAATCACTGCATCAAAATTGTTCCGGATAAAGAACAGAATGAATTACCCAAACATAAGTACTCGTAACAGTCTAATGTAGACTCTAGCACATTGCCACCTCCTTCCTCAAAAGCCAGTTTTCATCAACGGGAATGAAAACAAATACTCTAATACCTTGGACCAGTTGATTCTCTTCATTGTGACTTCCAGCTTATACTTTTTCTTCTCTTTCATCCCATGTGGTAATGCTGGTATCACTGGAAAGGGAGCAAAAGGAGCGCCTCCAAGAGGTGGTGGCATTGGAGGCCCACCAAAAGGTGGTGGTGGAGGAGGAGGTATCGCTCCACCAGGTAGCAGAGGTGGCGGTGGAGGTATTGCTCCACCAGGTAGCGGAGGCGGCGGTGGAGGTATCGCTCCACCAGGCAGTGGAGGTGGCGGTGGAGGTATCGCTCCACCAGGTAGCGGAGGCGGCGGTGGTATTGCTCCACCAGGTAGTGGAGGCGGCGGTGGTGGCACTACTCCACCAGGCAGTGGTGGTGGTGGAGGTATCGCTCCCCCAGGCAGCGGTGGTGGCGGCGGTATCGCTCCACCAGGCAGAGGTGGTGGCGGCGGTGGAGGAGGTATCACTCCACCAGGCAGCGGAGGTGGTGGTGGTGGTGGAGGAGGAGGAACTACTCCACCAGGTAGTGGAGGTGGTGGCGGAGGAACTACTCCGCCAGGTAGCGGAGGCGGCAGCGGAGGTGATGCTTTCTCACTTGGTAGGGTGGTTGGAGGCAACGGTGCTACTTCTGTCAGTTGACGTGTCAGAACTGGACCCTGAAATATAAAAGATGAACTCTTTTCATCAAGGTGGGAAGATGGCTTAATATGAAGTTGAACCAGCTAGGATGCCTTGTACTACAGTTGACTAACTGTACCTCAAGAAAGGGAGAAATTCAACCGTTCTCCTATTGAAATGAGAAGCAATAACAATAGATTATATCATGTACTATAAAACTGCCAAGTAAACTGAATAACCTAGCATTTTTATAAAAACAAATTGTTTCCATTTTGAAGAAAATTTAATGGTAGCAGTAACATTTAAGTGAATAGAACAGCATTTTATTTCTTACCAATGCACAAAACATTTATCCCACTTAGGATACTGTAGCAAACTGGGGCATCAGAGCTGGCAATAACCACACTGAATTTTAACAGTGCTAATCTGCTGGTGGAAAATCTTCTGCAGAAAGCACTGAAGCAGGTATTGCCGTTAACTATCCTGACATCTTGTTTAGGAGGGGAAAAAAAGCACCACAACAATGATGTTTGCTTTTAAATCTGTCTGCAGTTGTTTCTGTAGTGATAGGAAGAAAGAGCAACCACGGTATTTATTCTAGTAAGTTGTAAAAGGAACAATGAAAACCAAGAGCAGCAAGTTAAACCCTCAGAGGTTTCTGTAGTGATTACCATGATGCTAGTCCCTAGTCTAGCATGAATTCCTCATGGATTCTTGTCATTCAGGACTATCTGTCAAAAAGCACCATCAGGACCTAGACGCAAACCACCCTACAAGCTCATATTTCATCTTCTCTACTAATTTGTTATTACAAAATTATTAAGTAATATAGGTTGCTTAATCTGATTTGTGTACTATTGCCCTACGCAATTATTTACTGTTTCTAGTTTAAAGGAAGCAAGAGTCTGCGTGTCATTCCCCCACAAAAAAAAAACTAAAATATCAAAAAAAGTTTCAAAATAAGTGTCACAATATATTGTATGAGGAGCATAACACTACTGAGCAAAAAGGCATAGATACTAGAAAGTTAATGTGCATCACTGTTAATTATGCCATTATTGTTAACGAGCCACAATGTCTAGATACTCTGACCTGTGTTAGAATCGATATAACAAGACTAAAAATTAGACTCAGACTAATTTTTTCTTTTGCACAAGGTGCATCTTTCTTTCATCTATGAACTAGTACCCAAGCTGCAACGCAACAACTGGTGAACTCATTAAAACTAACTGTTAATTTTCAGTGTAACACTGCTTTGTAGATATTTGTAACAAACATGAAAATGGCTAAGAACAAAGAATGAACAGAAGTGTCCGTGTGAAAACAGAGTAAGAACCTGTAAGACACCCCAGGTTACAAGAAGGACATGTACTGATAGCAAAGGACACGCTGAACAGTAATCCAAGTGTTAAATGCAACAGAACGTGACTACATTAAGATCAAAATGCCGCTGCTCTGATTAAGCTATAACAAAGAAAACTTGCCATCCTGGTTACCATCATCCTTAAAGCAAGATAATGGTAACCAGGTTATAGCACAGCACATGCTATTCTTCCTTTTATTATCCAGAAAGGAAGTGAGACCATAGGTACCAAGATATCCACAATAAGGAAAAAAGGCAACAGGCAGGCCTTGCCTAGTATTGAGGAGTCAAAACAAGCCAGGCTGAGGCAAAAAGATCAAGCCGTAGATATCTGCTGGTTCCTAAAAGATATAAAAGACCTGTCTGAAACCAAATTGATTGTCATTAAACAAAAGAAACCCAAGAGATTCTTGTGAGGGCTCAACAGACAACATTTCTTGTCCTCTCTGCTTCACTAGTGATCCTGGACAGGTGACTGGGAGATAAAGTTTTGGTGCTTGTGAGCAAAATTCATGAGGAAATGAATGTAAGTGAAATCAGCTTTGCTGAAATTAAGTATCTATCACCTTGCACTTAAATGAGGCCTTGCATTTTTTTGTTGTATTTACCTATGAGACTGTATAAAGTTAGTATAGTATTCATTTTAGAAATGGCTACAGTCTGATATTCAGAGTTAAAAAAAAATTATCAGTTGAATGCATATGCTGAAAGGTATGCATATTGTGCATGCACAGCTACCACAATTTCTACCTTTGCAATTCAAGTATAAAGCCTTCTGAAACAAACAGTTTTTTTCAAAACACACAGTAGTAGTAAAGTTAAAATCATAAAAAAGTATTTGGAGGAGAAAAATAAAATAAAAAATAAAACAGGCTAGATTTAAACTCATCATGCCTAAGAAAATGTTTTCCTATATAAAGCAAGTAAATGTGACAGATTTTGAATATCCTACTACTGGAAGAAATGTTACCGTCATTAACTATGCTTAATAGTTGATGTTGGCTTAAAAAAAAGTACAACTACACATATATATACACATATGTAGTTCAAACTTGACAGAATTTCTTTTCAATTCTTAAAAAACAAAATAGAATTAAAAAAACCCTCAACCATGGAACTTGCTGTGATTTAGTTTTATTACCTGGGTTTGTAGCTGTTTGATTTCTGTTTCAAGTTCTTTGATTTTCTCTTCTCGTTTCTGAAGCTCTGCTTGTGCCTCTTGTCGAGCTGTGAACTCTTCATCAAACTGCAATGATTGAGCAACACGTGTTTGTCCAGTGAAGTCCACACAAAATATTATGCTTGCAAGAATTCTTTGAGTAATATCACAACTAGAGCAATATGTTTTTAATTGCTTTAGAAAATATATTTGCCAAGTATGTCTTCTTCTAGTATCATGTAATTTCTTCCATCAATAAGTCCTGGCACAGAAACACTCGTATCCAGGTGCTTAGGGCAGCTCTAAGTTCAGAAAGTTTTCGCCCCCAACAGACCACTGCAGACTTATCAAACTGAACTCAAGCATACATCTCACGCAGGGAGCTTAAACCTAAAGAGATGTGTGCAGCTTTAGCAGCAGCATCCATAAAGTAACATAAGAAAGGAGGCATCCAAATAAGTCAGTGATTCCTTTAGCCTTTATGTCCCCATATGAAAACAGAAGTTCAGTTTACACCATGATTGTGAGAAATTTGCTGTGTATTTTCATCCTGCTACTGTTTGCTAAGTTTAAGAGATTATTAACATCTTTAAAAGCTTCTGTAATTCATTCTCCCACATGACAAAGCAACTTATCAGTAGAAAGAAGGCGTGCTGACTGCTGCTAACAAAGTACGTTATGATAAATAACTCTGCCAGGAAAGCAACACAACAATTGGCTTTCTATAAGGCTCAGACACCACAGCTCATGTTAAAAATGCCTCCACATTTAACATTCCAGAGAAAAGAGCTAATGACTTCACTCAACTTTCCATTTGAAATTTGTAATCATCATGTTCAAGATCGTGTACTGCCTTTCGGTATGAGAAAGATTTTAGATTAGACTGAACATCAAAATTTTGAATGCTTTTAATATCCAACAACAAAGTAATTAAAACTGTCCATCAACAAAACAGGACTTAGCTACCAAGTTCCTCATAAAAGAAAATTGGACTAGAAATATAGATCTGTAAGCAAAACAGGAATCTTACAGTAAATTTTGGAACCTAAATGTGAATAAGGAAAAACTACTCTTCCTCAGAACACCATCATTTATCATAGTATCATGAAGAAATCAACCATTCATTTTAACACCTCTGTGCCTAAAGAGGTGATGCTTTTTCAAACACTGAATGGCACTGCTTTTCACTAAGTTTCTTCACGTTCTAAAACAAAACTAGATGAAGAGTTATGAATTTCCCCCCCTTCAGGTTTGTTTTTTTAAGCACACACACCCTATTTCCCAGTTTCCAGTAATTTTCTACTGTGAAACAAGGCTAAGGTGTTCCTGTTAGACTTCTGTTTCATACCTTAAAAAGAGTGATCATTGGGACTTACCTTTTTGGAAAATTCTGCTGCTTTCTTTTCACTCTCTTCTACTTTAGCTTTGTCCACACACGCATCTAGAGTTCAAATAAAACACCAGACAGCAGTCAGTCAAAACTCAACACAGTAATGAGGTGCCTTCCAACTGTAATTACTCTATGATCCCATGATACAAAAGGAAGAGACAAAAAATGCAATGAATTACTAGGCTGCTCATCAAACATTTGGCGAATTATTTTAATGAGAAAAATCTGTAAATATTTTAAAAAAGCAAAGGACACATGCCCAAAGAAGATGAATCACCATAGTTGTTCTGCTCCTGACAAATCTGAGTTTGTGTGCCCTTCTACTTGGTATCAATCTACTACTAAACAAGACATGAAAAAGCGAATTTTATACTTCTATCAAGTAATAGCTATCTCTGAGGTTTCAAATCAGAAAGTCCAGATTAGGAAATTAAAATCAAGAATTTCCCAATTTCATTACAATTATTTCATACACAAATATTAGTTTATCTTAAACTAAATTAAAATATTTCCAAAATATTACAGAAAATATTCTTAGAATGAACCACATACAAATTATAAATCCACTAGCTAACAAATTCTGGTATCTCTAACAGACTTCAAATTCACAGAATTTATGAATGATCAATTTCTGGTTATTAACACTATTGTATTTAGACAAAAGTTAAGACAAATTTGGAGAAGCAATGTCATTTTATTAAAGGTTGCAGAGTTTGATTTGGCCTTCTCCATAAGTAGACCTATTTCCAGAAAATGAAAAAAAAAAAAAAAAGACACAGTTTAAGTTGAGACAGAAGAACATAAGAAAAACATGCAAATCAGTAAAATAGCTCATAGTATACTAACCAATAAGATGAGTAAAATCCACATCCATTCTTCCTCTACATTTAAAATCTGGGTCCATGCCACTGCAGTGCAAGACTATCTGTGATATGCATTCTTCTATTATCTTGTAATACTGAGGTCTAACAAAGAACACAATTTACAAGATATTAAGAACATGAACAACCATCTATGCAACAGCAAGGGCAGAAAAAAGGGGCAACTCCTGATATATGAATTCCCCAACTATCAGTAGAAGCAGCAAGTTAAAGGACCTAAGGACCTATATCCTCTGGCTAACAGAGCGCTGTTGTCAGTTTCTCAGAAAGATATCTGAAGAAGTTCAAGATTCCACTAAATATTGTCCACTTTTCATTTATCCTTCTCTTGATAATAGTCAATAAAACAAACAACACGTCTATTGTTTGCCACAAGATTTATTTAGCACATTCTCTAGAGTGAATTCCATCACGGGCAACAGTACCAGCATTCAATTACTTACAAAATGAGTTAATTAACTTAATTGCTTCATACATCTCTACATAACAACCTCGGGAATCTCTAAGATTCCTTGAAGTTATTAGTTTTTACCAGTGCAAAGGTATTACGTCTCAATTTCACATACCATTGACCTCTCAAAGTAGGAAATCCTCAAGCCCACACTGATGATGTTTGAAATTTGCAAATTAAATATATATATAAAATTGAAGATTTCTCAATTTGTATTTTACTTCTTAATTTTATCTCCTTGCACATCCACTGTTTTTACCATCTCTTTATAACAAAAAATTTACTTCTTAAAACAAGATTTTAGTAGTGTCAAAGTGCCTCGTACAAGACAGTAGGAGGTGTACATAAGAGAAGCTTAAATTGAAAAGACAAGATACAAGGCACTGTGGAAGTATTTTCAATTACAAATTATACAATTATCTTTCAAACTCTTTGAAGTCATGAAGCTGTCAAACTTGAATAAAGGAAGAAGTGCTCAATGAGTTCAGAGATTTTGAAACAAGGGTGTTAGAATAAGGTCCATGTCTTTCAAATTAGCATTATTACATTTAAAAAGATATTTTCATGATTAACATTGAATAGAAAACAACACATCAGTTACACAGCAACTGTTCATGCACAGTTATGAACTGCTCAGTTTACCAGGGTCTTGATTTCTATTCTTTACCCTACCCACTCTCAAAAAATAAAACAAACAAACAAACAAAATCAAACTTGTCAGCTGATGCTTACCGGACATAGTAATCACTTCTGATGAGAAGAAAATGTTGGAGAATTGACAAGAAGTAATTTTCAGAAGAAGTATCTTTCAACATATTATACAGCACATGAAATACTTCATTCACATCAGTGCAAACATTGTTAAGGAAATAGAAAGGCTTAAAAAATCCAAACAAAAAAAAAAAAAAAACCAACAACATACATCCCACATCCAAACAACAAACCAAAAAAAAGACCCAGACCAAACCCCAAAAATCTTACTCCACAAAACACCCACCACATCCACTGTTCCCTAGATATGGCTCATATTGTTTAAGTAAAGGCTTTCAACACTCTGAACTCCTACCCTTATTAGTAAACATCCTTTACCCACTACAATAACCCACAGAAACTGTCCCCTGTTTAACAATTAAGACGCATTTTATTACTGCTCAGAAAAACTATACTACATAATTATTATCATAAAATCCTGTAAACATATTTCACACAAAGCCTGGATTTTCATTCTGAATAAGCCAGGCTATTGGCAAATACAAACTACTCAATCACACCAATTTCTTAAACAAGAAAATTACCTGTAATTATCTGTTCTGTAATGCAACAACATCACTTCTTAGTGGTTTTTTTATTGCTCTCATTGGTTACCACCGCTTCTCAAGGACCAGCTACTACTCTTAAAAACATTCTGAACTTAACGTAACTTTAAATTTACTGGTTCTTCGCAACAAGAGAAAGTATTCATCTTAAGTGCTTCCCAATCTACTAGAAATGTTGTTCCAACTTAGTAATCAAAACTCATTTTTCTTCAAATTTAGAATCTGCTATGGGTGCAATTGTGTATCTTCATGAACTGTTATAGCCAGAGCTTAGCTTCGTACATGTTATTTATGAAAAATTAATTCCATTCCCAATGACTTAATTTGACATGCAAATTTAAGTACCAATTGTCTAAATATGTTTTTACAGAACACAAGCGGAAAGAAACCTGCTTGACAGAGTCCCTGACAAGATACACAACTGTGACAAACTGCATGTAGAGCATTCTGACCTGTGCTTTTATAGTTATTAAACAATGCAACAAGTTATAACATCATTTCTATAAAGGATATTCCATTTCAACTTTGATATCATTGAGACGATGTGACAGCTCAATTAAGTCTTCTTCTTTGTTCTCATCAAACACTTTCAGCTGAATATCAAGCTCTTCATTATCCTTATCTTTCAAGCCCTATTTTTCAAGGGATAGTATATCTTAATTTTCTCTTTTCTAAAGCAAGAATTTTAAAAGAAGAATCCCCACCACCATAGATGATATCATAAAAAAATATAAGACATTAACCTTAGGAACAGGAGTAAGTTGTAACTCAGTGTCTGGGTTTGGTTTTTTTTATTATAATTGAATAGCTGAGAAAAATGAAGGCAAAATAGCAGCAAATACAGAAGGTATAGGCTGCAGAATAAAAATCAAGCCTTCTAATTGAGCTATGTTCTGTTAAGGGGACATAGTCAGCAGTTTATGCTTGTTAATGACAGATTTTTTTAAAATAGCATAAGGATATTTCAAAACATTGATGAAATTGAACTTGAGAAGCCTAAAGAAGTATAAAGTAGATATGCTTACAACTTCTCTTATTAAGTTCATCTGGATAACAGCATAAAAACAACCATAGTACACTGACAAATAGAAGTAAAAGAAAAAGGCAAAAACAAAACACCAAAACAAAACAAATTAGTACTTTGAGCAGGAAGAAATTTGGTTTTCTTTTAAGAAATAGAAGTTCAGTTTCCTACTAGGCACATCACAAAAAGGGAAACTAGTTCTAAAGTTGTGAATGTGAATGCACTCCATGCTTTATATGAAGAATGGCCTGGAACTCTCATAACTGGATACACCATTGAGTTTTTACAACTGCACACGTTCCCCAAAAATACCAGTTCTCATGTTTGAAAACCAGAGAAGGCTACTGTCATATCTGGACAGATTAAGAGAGAGAGAAATATGGATCCTCCTCCTGATTTTTTTTTTGTTCAGGAAACTCTGATTTATACATTTCTTCAAGATTTATCACTGAGCACAAATCTGAGCACGACATTTTGTTGAGATAGTTTATCATTACGAAAGTTGCTTTCTCATGAAAAAAAACCCTTCTCTACCTTGGACATGCATTCCCTGCAGAGTTAATCATTTGACCTCAATGTGTATGTTGTAATTAACACTTTACAAATAAACCATCAGCAAGATGTGTATTGACTACTTTAGTTGATATTACAGCTTACATGAAATATTAATTACCCCTACTAGAGACAGAATTTAAACACAATAGCTTTTTAGAGAAGATGATTATCACTAAATATTAATTTCTTTTAAACTCATATCTGTGTGTCAGTACACCGTACGAAGTTTTTTATCATGATTTATTACAATTCCATTTATTTACCATCTAACTCACACCTAATTCTGGAGGTTTTTGAGCATTTATTGATTGCATAAACTAACTTCCAGCACATTAAGCAAACCTAAGAGTTCTTCAGGTTTTCAGGTGTTCTATAGTAAATGAAGACACTGATGTATTTACATGATATAAAACTGAAATACATACCCTAAGAAAAATTAACATACGTACTTCAGTAACAGTTTCAAAGCTGAATGTCCTAAAAACTGAAGGTTTCTATTCCTGACAGGTTGGTGATTCAAAACTTAGTATCTTCAAAAGTTGTAACAGTACAAATTCTGTTACAGACAAGTATAAGCAGATACTCTTTTGTTTTATCTTTTGTGAGAAACTGTTGAGTAGCTTCATTCTTGATAGAATCATCAGAATGATTTCTTGGCTGATTTACAGATGTCCCCTTAAGTCACAAATATTCAAACACAACAATCCATAAGGGCATACTTCTGTGCAGCGGCATGAAGACATGCAGTCTCCAACAGAATGGAGTCAATTTGATTTTTTTTCCTTAAAAACTCCACATGCATTTTCAGAACGCAGATTAAAAGAAGAACAGGAATGATGTATACAAATAAAGTTAATTCAAGATTGGTTCCACAGACAGGCTCACGTTCACTGCATGTGCTTTGAACTCATTTTGCAAACTCTCACTACCCTCACTTAATTCCTAAAAAGTTTACTTATTTCAACTATTGTTCTGGTGTACATAGCTAATGGGAGCCTAAATTTGCAACTATGCAGAATGAAAGCAGATTTGGATTGATAGTCCTTTCCAAGTCTGACCTTCCCCGCTCCCAGTCTTTCCTATCTGCTACTCTCAGTAAAATTACTCGGTTATCTCTAGCAATCACTAGGAATTGACTGTGTTCAATTCCTATATACAAATGACTTACAGGCAATATTTTCTTCAGGCCACAACGTAAAATCTCATTTCTCAGGTGTATCCTGAAATCAAGATCTTCTGGGGATGTAACAAGGGCATTGATGAGCTGCATACATGCTACCTGTTGTTGGAAATAAAGGCCAAAACTTTTAATATTTACAGAATGAAAATAAATACTGGTTTTGACTATTTCAATTTCATTATCAACCCAGGTATCAAGAGATAACTATTATTTATTATGCGGCACACATGCAACACTTGACTTCAGTCCCTTTAAACAGCATCAAATACTCTTCTGTTCTCAGACTGTGAGTGCTTCCATGATGTCAAAATTCTACCACATAAAGAATCACACTTGATTTCAGTAAGTTATTCTCCACTGCAGTTCCACACCTCAACTCCTTCTCTTTCTCCTCAGTATTTATCAGTCTGAAAAGAACCTGTTTTCACAGTGATCAAAAATTTAAAACAAACAAAAAAAAAAAAACCACAACAAAACACCCATACACAAAAAAATTCACATCACCAGGTGTCTTTTCTACTCCTGGCACAGCACTTTTACAAAAGGCCTGAAGTCTCAGGATACTGGCTAATGCTTTAATTGAACAGCTGTGTGCTTTAATTGATTTACTTGAAAACAGGTAAGCAACGGCATAATGCCAAAAGTGCTGATCCACATTAGAAGACTAAAATGGGACTCCAGGGAAATACCAAGTTTGGTAAAAGACGTTAACCGCAAACAAAAGTAGAATTAGAGGTGGGGAAAATAAATAAATAAAAATCAATAGCTCCAGAGGAAAAAAAAGTCAGATAAAAGCACCTTTCCTGTTTTAATTACATACACTATTTAGTTTTAATAGAACACCTTATGGAGTCTTAAATTTCTATTACAAGACTCTTTCAAAGGCACTCCCTTTATATAGCTGCATCTTCAGATAATGCAGGATCATCAGGCTCGCCTGAATGATTCTTGTTATTTTACTGCTATGACACGACTTAACAAGCCAGAGTACATGTCCAATCTGAAATTAATAGAGAGAAGAGGTGCCATCTGCTATGATTGCTTTTGCCAGAAGAGACTCTGGCTTAATGGCTTGTGCTAATACATTACAATAAAGAACGATTTTGTCAGAAACAAGTTAATGAGTCTTGCAATCGTACCTTCACTGACGTATAAGCAAAGGTTTGGGGCGGCAGGTGGGGAGTGTAGGGGGAAGAGGGTGAGCAGGAGTGTTGTGTGGTTGGTTTTTTTTATTTTAAAAATCAACAGGGTCATAAAATAGAGGACAACTGGAAAGTGAACACTTTTCTGATAACATTATTAAGATTACAATGTCTTTTAGAGAAACTTACTGAACATCATTAATTCATCAGCTCTGAAACAAGATCTACTGATGGTAAATATAATATTATTACATATACATGATCTCATAATAGAAAAAGGTATCCCTTCCACACAGGTATATCTGCTCACATTCTACTTTGCCACACTTTTCAGTCATGGTAGCTGGAATATAAGACTAAGGCAAAAAAAAAAAAAAAAAAGTATGAATACTGTATTATGAGAACAAAATAAGTAAAAGTCATACTTTAGTAGGATATTCGGCCACTCGGTCTCTATACAAATGTCTGCAGTTACCAAAAACAAGCAATTAAAAACCCCTTGCATTCTAATAGCAACCAAAATCATAAAAGCAGCAGTGAACATGTGACATAGGACACGACTTGGTAAAGATCACCGGCACAGAAGACTGTTTATTTTATTATTTCAGAAAAATAATTGTAGTAACTCACTAGATTGTCCTTAGAGATGCACCAGTGGCTAGTGAAGGGTACATGTCAAACGCAGAGCAAGGAATGTACAGTTCTTTTTCACAAAAGCAGCAATGATATCCTGCTGCACACTACTAATCTCAAAGGTACCCTTCTGAAAATGGACACACCCCATCCACATCTGTCGTAGTTGTTATATATCTGAGTATTTCAGAGCCTACCAAAAGTCCCAGCAGCAGTAACATAGCTGCACGTATATCATATATTTCTTCGAAATGGAAGAAATCTGTGTCTAACCTAGAGAAACAGTGCTATACTTTATAACACAAGGACTCAAAAGGACAGATTAGCATAAGAAGTAAATTACTACTCTAGCCACAGGGCAATAGTGCTGTAGCTCCTGAAGCAATTCTTTTCAGTCCGTGACTTTCTATGAAAACTATGCGTTCCCTCAACAAAGACAGTTACGTTAAAGCCGTATGTCTATCTTCAGCTGACCATAAATCCAGTATACTGAAGGTGAAAGCTACAAAAAAATATATATATTTGCCACTGATCAGTTTTGACTGTGGCTTATTCTTATTTCATGTAAGAGGATGGCTATGGTGGATGACATCAGGCCTTAAACATCTAAAACTAGCAGTTTTACTCCCTCTTACTTCTCGTATTTCTAAATGATTAACAAATTATCACTGTTCTTGTGTCATGATTTTTTCATAAAAAGGTCAACGATTCAATTTACCAGATGTAGGCTAGGATTTAACCTAAGTTGTCATTACTAGGGAGAATGATAACAAGTTATAAATATCCTTCCACAGCCAAATAAAACATTTGAATACAGTTCCTAGAAAATTTCAGCACAAAAAGCCCCTTCAAAATGCTTAAATATTTTAAGGAGATCTTTATATATATTTCTTTGTTCACTAATATTACAAAAAAGTGAACATGTCTGGAAGTATGTTCGTGCCGCAGATACTTCAAACAGTAAAATACGTGAAGCATGTGCTCACTTAAGTTATTCCAGTTGTGGTTCTAAATTAAACTCAAATACTTACTTGAAGAGCACAATACAAAGTTGTTCTCGTCTTTTTACAAACATATTACTTTGATGGAATCAGTTCAAAGCCACAAGCACAGGAACTTTTGCTTTGGGTGAGGAAAGATTATCGGGGGGGAAAGGGTCATTCAAACAAGCAATGCAACTTAGGAGCACTTTTTCATGCTTCTTCCCTGAATTCAAAAGCTATACAGGAAGCACTGCCTTCAACTCCTTCAACTCTTAACTTTCTGAGGGCTCCAGTAACAATAACTAAAACATTTCGGAAGACAGAGCTGGATTTTTATTGGTCTATTAAACCACATAAAATTCCTGATCAAGAAGATTAAGTAGTGACAAGGATAATAAAATGCTTTCCCAGGTTTACCACCTGAGTCTTACATCTGGTATTCAAGAAAAGAAATATCACTAATTACTCTCTTTTTATTAAGGTCAAGACTCTTTAATCCTATTTTCAGGACAAGGAAGTGATGTTCTTGGTTTCACACCTTTAACATTTAAAAAAATCTAGTATCAGCAGGTCATTTCTATTTATTTTTCCTCTTTTACTAAACACTGGAGTAGTAACACTAAAAGATTTCGCTGGCAAATAATTTAAGCATCATAAAATAATGCACAGTCTTCTAGTAATTTAGGTTATTTCTGCAGTACTAGTAAGCATAAGAAAAAGTAAACCCACCTGCAGCTGTAAGAACTCATGATTTTCCAGTCCTTCGACAATCTGAGAAAAACGTTCCCTATTGTGCTTTTCAGAAGCAATTGTTATAGCACCTAAAAGCTTGTCCATGCTAAAGAAAAAGAAAGATAAACTGTTAAAAAGGCACACTACAGCCAACTTTCTCATTTTAAAGATACTTAGCCCACTAAATACACAACTCAAGACTTCAGTGCAGTGACCGAATGCGTTTATCTACATTTCTCAATATGAAGTTGAAAACAACCCAAGAACCAAGTGTTAAAATATCTACAAGATTAATGCTGAATTTTTAAAAAAAAAAAGCGAATAAATCTCTAAATTATAGTAACATTCAGCTAAGAAACAATCAATGCGGGGAAAAAAAAATAATCACTACCTTTGCAAGAATGTACACTAGGTACTAGCTGACTTCTTTAACAAGTGGGAATTCAAACGAATTGTCTTTTCAGAAATAAAAATGGGTTTATTTATTTATTGCATAGTTTGCTAGTTTTAACCTTCAGTAAAATAAGACACAATAATTCAAAGGAAATACATGTCAACTGATTATTTTGCTTTAAAAAGCTCATGGACATGTGCTAAGTAATGACATAACTTGAACTATTCAAAACTTCAGCTATAAAATGTAAACTTTTTGTCCTGTCAAATTTATGTTTAGAGAGGTGGTATCTTAATAAAACCCATACATATAATTACTTATATATTATCACCTTCTAAACTAATGAAAAAATTTAACAAATCAATAATTTCCAAAAGTAATAAATTCATCTCCCCTCCTCTGGGGAGATGTCTCACATCTCAATCCTTTCCACAATAACAGGCTCAGCAGTGCCCTGAGCTAACACTCATTGTTCTAAAGTGTCTTGAAATGTGACAGCTTTCCTTGTGGTAATTAAAACTTCACAATTCCTGATCATACTCATCAGACATAGATGAAATAACATACATTTTTTTCAGCAGTCATTTATGAACAGTTATGGCTCATATGGATTACGGTGCTGATGGGTAGCCGGCTAAACATGAGCCAGCAGTGTGCCCAGGTGGCCAAGAAGGTCAATGGCATCCTGGCCTGTATCCTGTGTCCAGCAGGAGTAGACAAGTGATCATGGCCCTGTACTCAGCACTAGTAAGGCCACAGCTTCACTGTTGTGTTCAGCTTTGAGTATCATAGTATTAAAAAAAAAAAAAAAAAAAAGACATTGAGGTGCTGGACCAGGTTCAGAGAACGGCAATGAAGCTGGTGAGAGGTCTGGAGAACAGCATCTTATGAGGAGTGCCTGACGGAGATGGAAGCATTTAGTCTGGAGAAATCGAGGCCGAGAGGAGACCTTCTTGCTCTCTATAACAACCTGAGAGGAGGTTGTAGTGAGGTGGGTGTTGGTCTATCCTTCCAGGTAACCAGCGATAGGGCAAGAGAAAATGGGCTTAAGTTGCACCAGGCGAGGTTGAGGTTGGATATTAGGAAAAATTTCTTTACTGAAAGAGTAGTGAGGCATTGCAACACGCTGCTCAGGGAGGTGGTGGAATCACCATCCCGGGAGGTGTTCAGCAAAACAAGCAGATGTGGCACTTCAAGACATGGTTTAATGGTTATGATAATTTTTAATAGATGGTTGAACTTGATGAATTTGAAGGTCATTTCCAACCTTAACGATTCTATGATTGTGCCCTCACCTCTCTATAGTACGCAATCATAGTCTTTTCAGACCTTCCAGTTAAGCCACAGTTTGTAGATCTCTGCTCATTTGCCTTTGTCTGATTTAATACTGGATTAATGCATCAGAGAAAGTGAAAGTCTTTTCATTTAAACTACATTAAGAAAGTCAAGACTTAATAGCTTACATTTGTTTTCCTGACAGGTTCTCACCTGTGTCCAAACTGACAATCCATGACAATTCAAAAAAAAAAAAAAAAAAAAAAAAGCTTTCATATCATACTTACATATTTTCCTCTCCAACAATGCAGATAGCTGAAAGTATTTTCACTGTTTCGGTCATCATGTGTGGTTGCTTTGGATCAATTGCTCTTGATAACAGCAAGAGACTTCTTTCATCTCCTAGAATCCTTTGCAATCCGTACTTGAAGAAACAAGAAGCTTACAGTGAAAAGACTGTATTTGCCTTCAACACTCATCATCATCTTGACCTTCAGATCCTTATGAATCTTCACACCCTCTCCACTTCGTTTTAAGTTTGGCAACACTCTACTAAAACCTTCTGGATATTATTACTTGGGGACACAAGTTAAGCTTTCCCCATCTCACATTTGAGACTTTGTCCTAAGAGAGTCAGCTCCTAAGACACACACCCTATTTCATAAAATCAGGCAGCCACCAGAAGAAAAATCAGTTTATATTTTTTATCTATATTTGAAACACCTCACCAGTATGATAAATTCCACTTTTTTTTCCTATAACTCTAACAGCTCCTGGCTAACTGAAAACATATTTTCCACACAATGACTGATAATGGTTGATATTCATTTTTGAAACAACTACCTTAATTTATTTATTGTATAGTCTATTTCACTTTCTGAACAGATAGGTCTAAAAAATTTACACATTGGCATTTATTTATAAGTAGCGTTATTGGTCTTTTTCATTTTCATTAACTACAGGATAGTTGGTAAATCAGATATCTAATTGTCTCAAGTTACCCTATAAGTGTAGGAACAGCAGAGGGGAAGCATGTGACCATTTTCCAACTTTATCAGACAGGCTATTCTGGAAGATTTTACTTTTAACTACTGTTATTTAGTTCAGTAACTTAAATGCACAGTTTAATTCCCCACCACTGTGGGGAATTAAATCATAACAACACTTTTACTACAACTACCACAAAATTACAAGTTTAACACATCAACTTGTAGGAACAGTACTCACACTTTGTAAACATGAGTAACTTATGTTAGAGGTAAGTTAGATATAACTTCAATTAGACCAAAGTTTTTTCCTTTACCCGCTATCTATCAAGGTAAAAACTGTAGCTCAAAAGATATTGAATCATATTCAATTTAAAATCAGATGAAAAGTACATTAGAGTAACAAAAATAACAATGTATTGAAATCTGAATTTCGAAATATTTTCGTTTCAATTTCACAACTAATTTCCAAATTCACATACCTTAAATCCACACTATCAAATGTGCCAAATATTTTACTTCCAAAAATCAATAATATTTAACAAAACTAAGACAAAAAGCATATTCAGAAAAGTTTATGAACAAGACTCTCAACAAGAAGTTACACTAAGTTTAAGACCTCCAAAGAGTCAGCAGACCCTGGATATAAAAGCTTTCCTTCCTTTTCTGAGATTCAACATGCTACCTAAATCTTCAAGTCAACAAAAACAACTATGCTGTAAGTATCTGAATTGAAAATATTTCTTACTTTATTGTTCATAAATGCTTTGAGGCACTGGATAAGTTTATGTTGATTCTTCTTATCAATACTTTCTTGCCTTGGAAGAAGAAAACAACGTAAGTACAAACAATCTTCACAAGCTCTCCCATCCCTGCCTTCAAATCATCTGAGTCCTTACTGTTTCTTGTCCAGAAGTTTTTCCAATACATCCAACAGAAGTCCAAGACCTTCATGTCCAAAATTGTTAACCCAGCTGGAAAAAAAGAAAAAAAAAAGCTTTTATTTCTTAATCAAATGTAAAAGTTGCTAAGTTATGTCTCCCATACTGCTTGTTACACCTTTTCATAGACACTATTTTATGTCTCACTTCCCATGAAGATCTGATCAACCATCAGGACAAATGCTTACTCCCAACAACTAGAAGCTGTTGAGAACCACTGTGAAAGGTAAGAAGATACTGCAGACAGCTGCAAACATGTCACTTATCCAGTATGTTGAGAACTACTTTCTTGTGCCAACAAGCATCAGCATAATTACTCTGCTTTCAAAAAAAACCATCAACTCACAACTCTTTATTGCTTCACAAAAACAGCATGATGAAAACTACAGCAGAAATTATTACTTACCTGACTGGATTGCTAGTTAGAGACACTCTCAAAGACTCTAGACAATTAAGAAGCTTTTCCTCTGAAATTCCAGATCTCAATTCATGAATATATTCTTGTGAGGATAGTGTGCATTCATGCTTGCTGTTCTTCAGTCCACCCTAGCACAGAAGACAGAATGTTGCTTACATGTTTTATCAATCACAGTAGTGTTTAAAAGACGAACATAAAAGGCAAATATTTTCACATGAGTTTTAAAATCACCATTTTCCCTGTATAATTATTAAAAATACCTGACTTGGGTTTGGTTTGTCACGTTCAATAGTTTAGCGTTTGCATCACAAGGGTAAATATTTTCTTGGAATCCTCTTCGCTTCTTTGACTAAAAGTGCATATACTACATCTTGGATATAAAAATGTCATTTCATCATTCAGCTGTATTAACATGTCTAACTGCTACACACTGTCATTTAACAGCCACTTCACAACATTCTATTAAAAACAACCGTAAACAGAGACACAACAGCCCCCCCTCCCAGTCATTATTAAGCTTCTCTGTTCATTCCCACTGCCCCTGCCTTCCATCGCAAAAAAAAAAAAAAGCTGTAGATCATTAGTACAGACACATCCTGACTCTAATTCTCTCTTCTCCAAAAGAAAGGATGAAGATAAGCCACTGACAATAACTTTGGAAAGGAGCTGGCATCCAACTGTTAAATCACTGGTTTTAAAATCATGCGACTGCACAATCATTTCTTGCTGTACCTTAATCCCACGTTTGGCCACTAATATAGAGCTCTAGAGGATCTCAGTTTGTTACAAAAGAATCATACTGAAGACTTGACAAAGAGCTCATTGCCCTGCTGAAGTGTCATTACAGAAGGACTACCTGCAAGGGATTTGAGTATTAAAATAACCTGACAATCAAATTTTAGAGCTGTAGTATTCAAAACCATGAAAAATATACAAAACATTTTACCAAAGGGTGCAATTAATTTTTTGTACAGCTCTGACAAAGTGCAGGCAAGTGGGCTTACTTCAGAAGAGTGGTTCTAATATGCAGTTCCTAAAGCTTCTTAGTGCTAAATGGTCTGCTGAAGAACCTGATAAAGATGTCATTGACGTAAAGGCAATATGAAAAGTGCCTGACCTAGAATAGGATTTAGGAGTATTTGGTTTTAATTCCATGAGGAACTACTTTAAGGACTGCAATCTTCTAATTGTCTCTCTTTCAAAAAGCTACACTTCTAATGAAGTTTCTGGTTTGTTCTATTCAAATTCTTGTCACTCATTTTCCAACAATGACACTAAGTATGGCTGATGACAAAACGACTCATTTACATTGAAGTTAATGTTTTTTATCTACATACATTCCACTATTACTGCATATAACAGAATTGTGTAAGTGTTCACAATACTTTCGGATTTTTCATCCTCACCTCAACAAAGCAAAAAAAAAATCTGACAGAGATTGAGAATACATAAAGACAACAATGTCCTTTGGACTGTGTCAACTTCAAAGATGTTTCTTGCTGGCTCAAATAGCACCTTTAGATGGACAACACATGGCACTTTATACATTGAAAGACCAAGACAGAGACAAGTAAACAGGATATAAAAGCACTACAGTTTGTCACTATCAACCTCCTCAACAAAGAGATGCTCTTCCATCAAAAGAAAAAAGAAATAAATAGGTAGATGTTATCTTTACAAGACTAGGAACTGACTTTAAATGAGATAAGTGAATTAGCACTACACATTGAAAATCATCATAGTTCCTAAAAATCATCACTCAAAAACTGTAAGGTAAAGAACTAGACAATAGGAACAGCTTTATGCTGTTCATGGCATTGGATGGAAACCAAAAAAGACTGTATATGTAACTAATGTACACCGTGTACATAACACATAATACAGTTTTTGTCATTTCAGACAACAGTCATTCCCCAAATCCTAAGAGTAAAAGCACAGAAGCAGGGCTGTAAGCCACAGAAAGAGATAATGGCAACTTCAATCAAATGCCATTACATGTTAAGCTAGACCCTAAAAAGATGGATTTGTTTTCCCAAGATTATTCCCTGTGGCTAACCCTGCCACTGTACTTTGGTGCAAGCTCCAAAGGAGATTCCTGTTCAGACGAGGGATTTAAGGTCTTCCCTCCATTTCCTTTCACGCTCTTGCCGTCTCCTCTTGGTATGTATCCAGAACATTAGTGAGCACCCTCTCCTTTGCTCAGGCCCTTGTTTTCAGAAGACCTATGACTCCCTCAAAAACTGTTAAAATAAGTTAAAAGATAGAGGAATTGGCATCATGACCTCCTAAGCTTCCTCATGAGTGCCCTACAGCACAGCCATACTGCTTCACTATTTCTCTGACTAAGCATCTTTAAACGCAGAGCAATAAAGAACAATCTCCCCTTCTTTCCCCACCCCATCCTCCCTTCAAAACAGATGATCCCTAAAGATGGCTCACAAAAATCCATTCTCAAACCCTTTTCCTCCAATTGTCACCTTAACAGGATTACTCTTCTGTTATTTTCTACCATCAATCATTCAGTCTCAATCCACTCCAACCCCTAGCCATGCAAACTGGACTGCTACAACCAAGTGCTCTTTCTTTCACTTCCCTATTCAAAGAGAGTTTGATTGGAATACAATTTTTAAGCAATGCTATGACTTTACATGGATCAGATTTCATTATACATACATTTCTCATTTACTTGGAAGTACAAGGTCTTGCTGAAAGATCTGCTTTATGTCAGAGCATCTAATAAAGACAAAGGCAAAAGAGAAGTACAAAGAAACTCAAGAGAGTTGGGTCCCACACCAGAACTTTCAAAGATTAAATCAATGCATAAGATCAAAAATCTTCGAAATTACTTTATGACCAGTTGCATTCACAGTCTTACAATGAAGGCACAGAATTATTCATTCCTGACAACTCAGATGGAAGTCTGGACCACAAATTTAAAAGTCCTTCTCTGCAGAAGTTAGAAGTGATGAAGTTTTAGTGAAAAACTAAGTTAAGGGAACTCCCGGAAATCTCTTCAAAAAAATAAGTATATAAAAGAAAATCTAATTTACTCTTCCATGGAAGCAGCAAATCTAATAAATTCAAATCTGTGTGTAGAACATTTCAGGGACAGTAGTGACAGAGAAACAGGACAGACACCTTACAGTATAAGATATAATGAAAAATAAGCATGGTTTTCTCTCTACACAAACTTTTTCTTTAATACTAGAGATTCAGACAGTAATTAAGTATTTTAGAGATTTCGCCTCCGCTTTGCACTTTGACTCCAGGAAATTTCAAATTTGTTAGCTAGACAAAAAAATTCCTCACCCAGGACTTAGAAAATGTTCAGCTTTAATCACTGCTCAGAGGTGCCACCAGAGGCCTGCAAACAAGCTTGAGAACCAATATCTAACCAAATGAGAAAGCAAAAGCATTTTGTTCTCCATGGAGAAAGAGGGAGATATTCTGTCTACTTGATGGTAAAGAACTGTGGAACAAAACAGAACAAAATGGATGGGCTCTAACAGTTAAAATGTAAGATGGAAAAAAACTGCTCAAACTATTCCCCTTTAAGGCACTAGACAATTCCCACCTCATCAGGACTCAAGCTAAAGCTGAGTTCAGCTGAAGAAGTTATAAGTACATAGGTTTCATGACACAGTGTTTGCTTCAGTGAGAAAGTTAGCAGACAGCACATTGAATAGAAATCTCCCAGTATCACAAGTGGCTGCTTCTGTTCAATTCACTATACCTGTTCCCTAACTCGGAAAATAGTTAGACAGAAACAAGTAACTGGTACCAGCACAATTATTAATAAGTGGAAGTGGTAACTTCCACTCTCCCCCTCTCCAATGACTAACTGAAGAGTTTTTACATGCTCTCTATTATTACAATCCTGTTTCTATCTCAAGCAAAGGAATCACTTAATTATAGTAACAAAGGCAGGTAAGACAAGTGGATGGGGGGTTGGGGGAGCAATTGGTTGGTTTTAGGAAAGCATTGAGTTTTCAAAGATGCTTTGTAAGCATATACACACTAGTCACTGCACATTTGACTTCAAAAAGCAGTATCCTTGTTCAAGCTATGAGGAAACACCCTATCAGCTCCTGAACTAGAAACTGGAAGTTTACACAGTTCAAAGCCACTTCACTTTGTAGAGTGAACTGGCCAAGCACATTAATGCAACCCATTAAAAAGAGAATAAGCTGATCCTACTGTAGACATCGGCGTTAATGCCTTACAGATCAAAAGAAGATGTGCAACTGCCATTACCACTGTCTCTAAAAGCAAGGAAAGGTTACTTCGCAGGCAGCTAAACCGACAAGTGGGCACAAGTACTTGAGATCCCAAGTGAAACTCAACTAAGTGAAAAGTTCCATACTTCTTATTAACAGCCAAACCTCTTCTCTGCACTTGCCACCACAACCCAACAGGAGAAGCATCAACAGCACAAAATTCTCCTCCCTAACCACAGCAGATCTGCAAATCTTTAGGAAGACAACACCATATGCCAGCAGATATAGTCAACTCCCTAAGGATGAATCCTATAAAAACATATACTGAGAAGCAGCACAGCAAGATGCATATATTCTCTAAGCAATACTATCCAGAAGCCATACTTTTAAGAGCGGCATTTCTTATTTTATTATTTTGCAAGTTATCTGTGCAAAAAACGTGCTTTTAATGCACAATTATTGCTCTTCATTAGACTCTGAATTAAAAGGCATAGAGAAGAAAAAAGATATTAGAGAGTTTCTTCACTACCCAAATACCAGCTTCCTTTACAAAGTAATCTCTTTACAAAGCAGCTGTTCAGGCTAATTCATATCATAAGGAAGTTACATGGCAGCAGGAATTATTTGAAACTGGTTTTAACTCATTGAACTGGACAATTAAAAATCTGTCCCCTCAAATGTCAAATACCTTTAAAATACCTTTATTGTGCTTATGTATTTTCTCAATCAGTGTAAGAACCAGTCCTGTGTACAAAACTAAAAGTACTAGTGAGTACAGACAGAAAAGTCTGCTTAAAGACCACTTCGAATAAAACAAAGTCAATAACAATTTCTTTATCCCTTTATCCTTATGCACTATATTCTTACATACTTAAAATACATCTGAGGAAACAATCAGTTTTAATTCATAGATTGTTCTTTATTATTTTTACTACAAAATGTAAGTATTTAATATGACCTAAGTAGAAAAACCTTGCAGTACCAGTTTTTTCAGGAAACCAACATTTGCTGAATTCAGTCCAATAAATTAAGTTTCAAAAGCTTGTTAAAAAAATATTTTCAAAATCATTGAATTCAATCATGACAACATAAAATGTAGCTGAGCACTTAGTATGAGGAAAGTTATGCTATGAGTGATCTCATCTTGGGGTTATTAATTGACCTTCTGAATTCTCTGCATTAATCTTATTCTCACACTGATATCCAGCTGCTGACATTTCCATGACAAACTATGGATAATAAGAATTCAGATATGAAAAAAAATCCACTTCTAAAGAGAACAAAGTAAGCCAAATACTGTAAATTTAAAGTTTCGAATGGTTGCCTTCAAGAAACAGACAGACAAGACTCAATTGTATTTGTTGCTCACAATGAACAGACGAGTTCTCAGTGAGTCTGAAGTATTTCAAAATAGATTCCAGAAAACATAAAACCAGATCCTCCACAAACGCTATCAATGATCTTATACTGGTAAGATAAACATAACTGAGCTAGTTCATAATTAATTTGATAAAACAAGGATCCAGTTGTGCCTACTGAACTTTTAAATCCAAGATTAAAAGTCCAAACTATTCCAGCCTAGTCTCTAAAAAATTGAAGTGTATTCATATGAAAAAAACAAAACTATCATGTTCATACTCACCGGAACTTTACTTCCGACTATCTGCATGCAGTGGCCAGCCAAGAGAGGTTATTGTGTAAAAAAGATAATAATAATACATAAATAAACACAGCAAAGTACTTAGTGAGTATTAGCATCACACAAATTTTTCAGTGTTTAATCATTAGTAGTAGTCACATTCTTCTATTACTTCATCAAACTGTTGAACTTACAGTTTCTCAATAGGAAACAGGAGCTCTACTGTAGGAGAAATAATTTGAAATTCTTATGTTTTGGTTGCTGAATCACGAGTATTTTACACATTTGTATAACTAAATACCTGGCTTGACATGTACATCTTGAAAGATTAAGAGATAAGCCATTTTGTTCAAATTATCAGGTCAGGTATTTTATATATGACACTGAGAAAACTACAGAAAAAATAATGGCATATTGACTTCCTTGTACATGTAACAACTTCATTTATTATGGAGCTTTTGATCTATTTAGATGATGTCATCACCGCATTTAATTAAGTTCTCGTAATCAAAACCAGTCTACAGTTATAAATCTAACTTGCATTTCAGAAAATCTCATGTGGCATTTTTCTTCAACTGCTCAGTATGGATGCTTTTAATTACATGGATAATTAAACGGTGATTTTCAGAATGACATCTTATCTTTTTTACCATGGAACAGCAACTCTGCATATTCATGAACAAGTTGACTTTACATGGCAGAAATTCTGCAGAAAGGCAGCACGTCTCTGCCCTGCTCTATAACTTTGCATCAACGACCATGTTCCTGTGAACACCAGGACTATGGACTTCTGCTTAAATACTGTAGGTCCTTCCTTGTCAACTGCAATCTGATCGCAGACAGTTTATTGAATAATGACTTTCATCTGACGAAGAGCCTGAGACAGAATGGTTTTGGTATGAGAACTGAATTTGATTACATCAGTTCATCCTCTATCCACTTCATTTTCTACTCTTATCTCTTGTATTATTCTTTTAGGAAGTCTTTCAGAAGACAGAAGTTCCTGCAAGGCTTTCACAGTCACCTCTTCTCTCCCCTTCCTGAGGGAGTTTCCTCTAGAAGCACAAGATGAACTGTCATCACCAGACAATCTTTTTTCCTAATTTACGATCTTCTTTGCTCACCACTGTTCAACTCATTCTAAATGACATGAGATATCACCAAGTTCAGCTCCTAAACAGAATTCTTGGGCCATCACCAGTTCTCAAATATAATTCCCATAGTCACCAATCTTTTACATCCAATGAGGGAAGGAATCAGAAGCACAGATAATCACTTCACATGAAAGTATCCAATTTATTAACTTCCACATTTCCTCCATCCTCCAAGGAAAAAGCAAGCTTTTTTTCATTCACCGGAAACCACGGTTTGTTTCTCCCTTTGAACTCTGACGACGGTACAGTATTTCAGAAAAGCATGGTCAACGTGCTGCAGATGGCACACAAGGCAAAGAAAATGAAGCACCAAATTTAAAAATAATTTGGTTAAGACAACATAAGCAAATGAGAGTGATATTTCCCAATGAGTGGAGAGAGCAAAAAAGCCTAACTAAAACAAACATGAAATGAACTGGAAGAAAAGTCACATCAACTGTTAAGTGTGCTCTGTGAGCTCTACGCAGAAGAAAAGACCCGAGAATTTTCAGTATAAAAAAAGGAAGACTGATGGACAATTGTCTGTGCCCAAAGAAAAAGGTGGCAAAATTTAAGAAAGATCATTTTGAATGCAATCAGCATTTTCATGGAAGACAAGCCCACCGATGGCCTGAAGAAAAAGCAAGTTTCACAATTCATGATGCAGTTAAAATTGGATAGGGCTACAATTCAACTAAGCAGAACAGTAGTTTCACTAAACAGAAGACAAAACTTACAGTGAAAATGAGGTTTTGCTTTATTGTAAGATCATAATCAACATCTTACAATTGTATTCTATTTTTTATATTTTTTAAATCAGTTAAAGTGCTAGCTATTTAAAAGCTAAATTAGGGAAACACACTACAGAAGAGTCGTTTGTATTTCTGAACAACCTTAAATTATTCCATTCAAATGCTGTGATTCAATTGCAAGGAGGACTTTCTGAAGCACACAAACTTTGACAAGAGTCCTTTTTTCAACAGGAAAAACATTTAGCATATTTACAAAACATTTATTTGGCACTAACTGAAGTTCAAAGAGCACGTTCACGTATGAGGACATTTTGAGATTTTTCATTTTTAAATGTTAGAATATTTTGGCAAACATATCCCCAGTTCTGTTAAGCTTCCCATGCTACAGCGCTTATGGTAACAGTAAAGCAGTGAGTTAAAATTTTCAGTGATTAGACATGCAATGATAGCCATGCTTTTCTTACTCAGCTACAAAATTACGGTACTTGAGGAAGTTAGATTTCAGTATCAATATATGAGAGAGATCACCAACTACTTTCTGGGAAAGAAGTGCAAGTACTTCCACTGGGAAAGTTTCTACTGCTTCATAAGAAAAAAGTAAGATTTAACATTGATCATCAAGTGAAGACAAAAGCCTTACAAGACATATCAATAATTCCCAATTACAGTCTCAGGAAAGTATATTAACAGGAAATTTCATAATAGTCAATGCATATGCTCAACTAATTCTCCAATAACTTTATCCTTTAGCAACATCAAGCTTTACACACTGGATTCCTTCCAGAACAGATTAAAAGACTGAATTTTGTTTAAGAACTCCTGCAGGAACATCACTCCTCTCAGAAACATAAATCACCATTTTAGCAGTATAATACAAGCTTTTCCTCATTTAAGTTTATAATATTAAATGCATTTGCATTTAATAACTGCATGTCATTATAGTTTGGATTTTTTTCTTTAATTCTACAGAGCTGTTTTTAAAGGTTAAAAGAAAGACAAGTCAACTGTACTGCTTGCAGTCCATGCTTAGAGATTCATTAGGCAGACACCAACATAACTTATTTGTCAGTTTATTTAACTAAGAAACAGATCATTATTGAGTGCAATCTCTACTTAGCACTCAGACTCAGCTCTGTAGAGCTGCTAGCAGTGCTGCCATTACATATTTGAACAATTATTCTACTCAGTTTTCATTCCCAGTAACTTTTTATTGCACACATTAATTTAAAAAAAAAAGATTCATCCTAACTTCCAAATAAAATCATATGCATTACCTAATTTTATTGAAGAACTGTGCTGATAGGAAATTTTATCACTTGAAGCATGTTACTGCCCCTTAGATACACAAAGCTACCCACTACCACCGTTTCCTCCCAAGACTGCAACACATTCAGTTCCCCAGAATTCCCCTCTAGCTTCTTTCAAATTCTTCGTACAACAAATACTGCCAAAAATCAGGACAAGATCTATTTCTAGGGAAATCACAACATATGTATCTGTTTCATCCAACATTCATGAAGTTTTGTGGCATATTCTCCTTTGCTAAGAACTATATTTGCCATAGTCAATTTTTAACACAGAAAAAGCATAACTGTTGTATTTAATAAATAATTACTACTAACAGTCCCGCTACTATTTTTCCTGCTGCAGAAAATAAATTGCAGCCCTTCACTATTTGAAATTGTACTTTTCCAACTCAACAAATGTTGGGGCATCCTGTCATTCTCTTATGCTTCTGACACCCCAAAACAAATAGATAAAAAATTCTGCATGAAGGATCCATCAACTAAGGGTTAATCAATCAACTTAAGTACAGAGAACGACCAAAACAAATGAAAGGACTGAATCTGATTTTTTTCTACTCAAAATACAAATTGAAACTTGGTTTAAGACCATCTTTTCACTAAATCAGTCATGTTATTTACCTTCAGAGCATTTCTTAGCAGAATAATTAACACACTCTTCTAGCCAGCTACAGTACTTAACATACTCAAATTATGCTAAAAGACTTTGACTTTCAATAATTTCAATATTTATATTTCCTGTTTCTAACACTGCAAACTGTACATACGTCATTACTGAAACCATCAAGTCATGCTATTTCTTCCAAAAACTTTTGGTACTAAAAATTCCTAAGATGAGTTCCACAGAATTACACTTCAGGTTCCATCCATTACTCTACATCATTGGATTTGCAATGTCTTGTGGTTTAAAAGAAAGCATCCATTTTTTACATTGCCCAACACCAGAAATGCAAACTAACCCTTCAGATGCAGTTGCATGCATTTTAAAGTGTATTATTAAATACATTTTTTTCCTTATCACTCTTAGAAGATAAATCCAGACCAAAAAAAATGGAAAGTTTCAAGCTTGGAAAGCTAACAGGAAGCTAAGCTTCTTAATTTCAGCTGTCTTGGAGAGGTGACTACTTACGGATTTGGCAGTTGCAGAAATGTACTGGACAACCATCTCACGTTTTGTAGTCAAGTCTTTGTCTCTTAAAGGAGCTTTACGTTCTTCATTTAGATTCATGTCTTCCTGTAAAGCAACAGAGCACAATATCATCAAGATTCTATTTCATGCTTTTTATTAGTCTTTGCCATTTTCATAATCCTTTTCTTAAACAAATGGTTCATTTTAAACCAAACAGAATTTACTACTTCCAGCTTATTTGCATTGCAGTTTCTTTAATTCCGAGGTACGGGATTTTTCTCATTTAATTCTGTCACTGCAGGTGTTCACCATTTTCAAGACTTAGCCAAAATTATAATTGTATCAAAGGAAGCTACTGTTAGTGAAGTTTGGCTCAAGAAATAAAACTTGAGGACAAATCGAAAAATTCTACACCTCTGGCTGATGACATAAGTGTTAATTCTTGAAGGTTCCATGTTTTTTATGAAATCTTATCCAAACAGATACCATTCCTGCACCTTTTAATCAGAAGGCTGTTAGTACATAGATTAGTGGCTTGTGACAGAGGTAGATGTGAATGTGTTCTAACAGATGTATTTAAAACAAACCGAAAACTCCAAATATTCTGCTAGATTAAATCTAAAGTGCCCGTTTCGACTTAATAGTTGATTAAATACAACATGCAGTTACACTAGTCATGACTAGTCTTGCCATTAAAAGTCAAAACAACTCCAGATTAGAAACTAAGATCAGTAAATGTTACTGTAATAACTTACTAACAGCTTTTTCAAAGAATTATTAGTCTCCAAAAGACAGATCTATCCTCTGCTTCAATTAATATTACTTGGAAAAATAAAACATATATACAGTATTAACATTCTATGAGCTATTCAATTGTTTCTGTGTCAATTTAGATAGGTCTATGCTGTACCCATTCAGACAGTTAACACTTTCCAACAGACACTTGAAAATGACTACTACATAATAAATGCCAAAATAAAAACACATCAGAACCTCATAAAACAACATAGCACATCATCTTACCATCATTTTTTCAAAGAGATCCATAACTTCTTTTTCTGATAAGTTCATGCAGCGCTCATCAACAAGTGCCTGGGCAAGTGGAATTTCACTTATTGAAGGTTGAGTGTCAATAGGGTGCTGAATGAGAGGCTTCTCTTTTTTCACTGCTGATTTTCTGAAGCTTGTTATTCTGTCACGCTGCAAAGACATTCATTTAAAAATAAGCAGAAATAGAAACAGAGGAAAGCAGACAATTACATGGCAACAATACACACAGTTTCAGTTAATCCAAGCAGCAGAGTTAAAACTCAAATTGAACTGTAAGTAAAAATACTCTTAACATTCAGAGATTACTTTTCAGAGAAACAACAACAACATTTAAGGTAAATCCGTGACAGGTCACATGCACAAGGGATATAACTACTTCTCAGAGTTTCAAAAGTACATCCTCTATGTTAAACTCATAGCATTTCAAAATCTTGAGTTCATCTTCTCACACTACTCCTTAATTATCCTGAGAGTGAATAAATATGGTACCACAAAGGTAATGTCCAAGCGTTCCTTCACCTGAAGAGCTACAAGTCTTTGGAGGACAACTGACAAAGCCAGCGTTGGGAAGGAGGTACTCACAAGTTCATCGGGCTTATAAAAAAATCCTGCTAAAGTAAAATAAAGTTTGTAGAGGAATTAATGCTTCAAGCATAGGTGACAATTCCTTGAAGTGTTTTTGAGTACGAACTCCTGAAATTAGTGCGTCATTTTCAAAAGCCAGGTAAGGGATTACTCACACAGAAGCAGCCACCCAGAGTTAAATACAGGTAACAGACATTAGTGAAAGCGTAATCACTCCGCAGTAACGTTTCACTGGTTAAAGGCTGCCTTGTTTAATGCCTTACACCAAACCCCCCACCATTTTTTTTTTTCTTTTCTTTCTTTAAAGCATGCTTACTCAGTTAATTTGTTAATACTGGAAACAACCAACAGGAGCACCTTCCTTATAAGGCCATTGATTTCTGTATTATTAATGTATCTCTATTCTAAAGAGAGTCAGAGGTTTTTTAATAATGCTTTCTTTAGCACTATAAATACATATATATGTTCCATTTTGAGATTGTTACGTCTATAACAACTTTTTCAAAATTAACTGCCTGCATCAACAAATACCAGCGTATTTGTTTCAGGCATTGAACAGCCTTATGAAGACGTGCTTTCATCAACAGCAGCTTATGTAGGGTTACCAGGACGATTCAGAGCAGTTATTGCAATCTCTATCAAGACATGTGAACCAAAATTTGTATTTTCTACAATTAAACAACCTCTGTGAGGCATGAAAAGTTTAATAGAGTATTTCATCTGAAGGAAATTTGATTCCTTTTAAATTAGTTCAGTCAAGAGGGGAGAAATTTGGCCAAGTGCTGAGGAATATAGGGAAAAAGCCTTCTTGGGTTTTGATGTTTTGTTACTTTTTCTTGATTTGTTTTGTTGTTGGGTTTCTTTTGTTGGTTTTTTGCGATCCTACAAGACTATCTTAAATTTCTGAAGGAAAAGTATCCCTAGATAAGCTGCATGCCCTTTGAATTTCTTTGGAGGCTTTTTTGTTATGTTTCTGGTTTTGAGGAGAGGGGGGTTGGGTTTGGGTTTTCTTCTCCCTTTGAAGTCTTACATTTGTGGACAGAAAACACATTACCTACAAGGATACTGTTCACATCTTTAACAAGGCAAGAATATTACTTTAATCCCACTTTTTCCTTATCAGAATACTTTACATGGCATTTTTTGAAACTAAAATTAGGGCCTAACCGCTTGAAAAGGCCAAAGATACGACATAATGCCTGAAAGGCAGTATCCAAAATTAGCCAATCTACATCAAATGCAGTTTTACTGTTCACTTACATGAAAATGCCCTTTGAGCAGTCAGAAAATTTAAAAAAAAAAAAGCCATTGCAAATCAGTATTATCACACTGATCTATCTGAAATATATCTTATTAACAAGAGATTTCTTTAATCAGATCAAAATAGTGAGATCATTTTCAAGTCATAAATGAAACTTCAACCTGCTTACTAGGTACAACTGCTTCATTTCACACATGTGAGATTAACTAAGAGGCCAGTACGGCTTAACTATTACAAACAGAAAATAAAAATTTATAACTTCCCTGAAATTCATTTTTATATGTTTCTGTAAAAATACTTTGCAACAGTTTCAAAGTATTCAGAACTATAAAGTTAGTGCTACTGAATATAAATTCATTGTTTGACCTACAGAACACACTTATTACCCAAAAAGGTTCCACTTGAATTATGTGGCAACCACTGCAGATCCTTCACTGTTAAGAAGGTCACGAGAAATAACACTTGAACTGTTAATAACAGTTTCAACATACCCACAGTACTACTGAAGTGTTTAGAATGTGGTTAAAGAAGCTTCTCCAAACACATATAACAAATGACTCTTCTTCAACCGGGGTTACACATGAAGATCTTTAGGAAAAGTAATTCAATTTTCTGAAATATAATGCTTAATATCCTTATAAGAACATGTTATATTGTCCACAACATTTAGTAAAATAGCATGCAGCGTGGAGTTACCATTGCAAATTAAGATGTTACAAAGACCTTACCACATCATCTGCCAAAGTTTTTATTTGAATATTCTATTAAAAAAAAAAAAACAACACAAACACATAAATCAAAGAAAAAAAGACAATGTTACCCACTGCTTCAAAATAAAGAGGTCTGTATTTCATGTATTCTAACACTGAAAAGCACCTGGAAATTTCAGCAAGTGTTCTAACAAAATTGAGCTAAATGAGCACAGAATCTACAGCACTGTATGTGCCAAAGCAGCTTGCAGCCCATTTCACCTTGCCTTTTCACTATTTAACCAAGGAAACTGAAACCAGGACAGCTCCAGCCCTCCCACTATTTCACAACAGTGCAGTTAAGATCTCTTAGAAAGCTTTCCAAAACAAACATGGACCACTGGACACCAAACTGAGTCTGCAGATAGCTACATGACATTCTCTGCTTTGACACAGGTTTTGAGACTCGGTGAGTTGAGGAGAATTTCCTGTGCCCCAGCTTCATGAGCCTTCTGCCCATTTCTCCTTGACACCGAGTCACATAAATTGATAGAAACACTGGTTAAGGCCAACATACTGATGAAGCACAAACCAGTCACTACCATCTCTCTCGCTCTCCAGTACCCTCTCACTTTCTCCTTAACAGCAGTAAAATCCTGCTGACAAAGACCACCAACTCTACATCTTTATTCACAAAGTAGTAATCCATATTGCATCAATAATCATATGAAGGAAGCATTCAGTTAATAAACACCGCTCAATTTACATCAAGCAGTCACAAATAGGTAATTAAGGTCCAGAACTTTAGGGAGGGGGCATGGGGACAACAGGGACGACAGCCTTTTAAGTCCCCCGTTAGGAAACAGTGACCCTATTTTCTTGGACAGCAAGATTTTAGATTCCTTGGTTATGTTCTCACCAGTTGAAATGATCAAGCTCTTCCAGTCAAAATCCCATACCATTGTGTATTGTTAACAATGAGCCTGTTCAACGTTACTGAACAGTTACAGGTTCATTTCCAACACACATCACATGTTTTACTTCCCCTTGGTGGAAGCCAGTAACACACTAGATGCCTCCTAAGTCTACTTTCTGTCTCATGGCTACGTTGTAAATATTGTATTTCTGTGGCAAGTAAATTTTCAACACTATATAAACAGCGGAGGAGGCATCAAGGCGGCAGGGAGAGGCAGTGTGTTCATACTCGGAGAAGTGTATCGAAGGTATTCAGAGATACCCAGGACAGTGTGGTGGATTCACCCTGGCTGGCAGGTCAGGTCCAATGCAGCCACTTGCTCAATCCCTCACAGCAGGATCAGGATGAGAATCAGAAGAGCAAGGCAAGGGAAACTCATGGATTGAGACAATGACAGCTTAACAAGCAAAGAGTACAAAAAACGATAGAGAAACAAATGATGCAACAGCCATCACCCACCACTAGCAGACCAACATCTACCCAGCCTCTGAGCAACTCCTACTTTGGCAAAAAAAACTCCTCCTTCCCACCCTGCCACCCCTGGTTTTACTGCTGAGTATGACATTATATGGTATGGAATGTCTCTTTGGTCAGTTTGAACCTGCTCTCCTGGCTGTGTCCCCTCCCAACCTCCAGGCGAGCCCAGCCATCTCCTGGGAGCGGGCACACTAAGAAACAGCAAGGCTTGACGCTGGGTAAGCACTGCTCAGCAAAACCTAAAACACTGGTGTTTGATGAGCCCTGTTTTGGTCACAGCACCATATGGGCTGCTATGAAGAAAATTAACTCCATCCCAGCCTGATCTGGTACAGACAGCTAAGGAAATCTTTCTCTCTTAGTACTTCAGATGTTGACAGCAACCTTTCAGCTTCCTAACTCCCATAACTCAAACCTCTTCTTTACAGGTACATCTCCACTGCATTCTCATTACCTGAACGGAATACGGAGTTAAATGAGGAAGAAATACTCTAATCTTAAAATCTAAACTAAGATGTCCTTACTCTGGTAAACAGACTTCTCCTTTTAATGGAGATTATTGAGGAAGAAGTTCAAATACAGTAAAGCCTAACCAGTACTTCAACCCAGGGACAGCTATGTAAGCGAGGAGTTCTAAAACTCTATATCCATTTTAGCAGTCACTTGTACTAGAAACCTTTTTTTTTTTTCTTTTTCCTCATTTAAGTACTGTCAATCTCTCCCAGAACCTGGAACGGGATAATCTACTCCATCTCTACATTTATATTGCATTTGTCACTCAAACTGCTCTGAGCAAAATGCAGACTACTAAAGCAAGATACCACACAGCACTTTTTTTCAGACACCTCAAGCACAATTCCCAGCTCTCCTTATGGCACATAACCTACACTGCTGACAGTAGCTACTCAAGATAAGCAACACATTTAACAGGTAGAACAGAAAATGGAAGTAGCTAGAGGCAGAGGCAAGGCAGTTATGTACCTGCAGATTTCTCATTGCCACACAGTTTTGACAGCCTCTTATACTAACAAAGAAATCACGCTTCGGTCTGATTTAAGAACAAACCAAGAGTAGTTTACCTTCCCAAGAAGAAGTTTAAGATACTGTAATTTTTGTAGTCAGTCCTCTAGCATTACTCTTTTAACCACTGTAAACAGCCAGAGCATCACAAGATTATGTATTGAGTTTGAGTAAGCTGGAGTTAATGTTCCCCAGAGCAGCTCTTATGGTGCTGGGCTTTGTACTGGGAGGCAGATAAGACGCTGGAGTTCGGCTGCTGCTGAGCAGCACTCGCACGGCACCAAGGCAGGCTTTCCAACATCTTTCCCCCAGTGAGATGGGATGGGCAAGATCTTGGGAAGGGGACACAGCCAGGACAGCTGACCCGAACTGACCAAAGAGATATTCCATACCATGTGACATCAGCTCTAGTATAAAAGGAAGAGAAAGGAGGAGGGGGTCGGCGTCATCGGTTTGAGAAGACACTTGTCCTCTGAGCAACCGCTACGCGTACCAGAGCCCTGCTTCCCGGGAAAGGCCAGACATCGCCTGCTGATGGGAAGTAGAGAATAAGATCTTGTTTTGCTTCGCTTTGAGCGTGCACGGCTTGCTTTTTGCCCCCCCC
>VWZK01017268.1:105903-120866 GCA_013396935.1 Baryphthengus martii
TTTCTTTTTTGGCCTTTTCCTATTAAACTGCTTTTATTGTACCCCATAGACTCTTCCCATCTTATTCTCACACCCCTTGTCATGTTGAGGTAAGGAGGGGGAAGTGATAGAGCGACTTGGTGGGTACCTGGTGCTCTGCCAAGGTCAATCCACCACAGATAAGAAGAAATCAACTCTTTCCTAGCTTGTTAAAGACACTAACTCCATGATTTTAGAAGCGGCCCAAAAGTAAAAGTTTTGCAAAAATCACTATGATAAAAAAATATTTGCAGATAAGGGATATCAAATTAATATTTATGTGTGTAAACACATATGGAATTTAAGACAGCATATCATATCTCTCTTTCCTACTTTTTAATATCAACACAAACCACGGAACTTCATCAACTCCTATATCAAAGAATTATTTCCTACTGATTTAAGTAGTTCTTCATATAGAAGACTTCAGTGACAGAGCTTCTCCCTTTCAAATGTAGTCGTTCCAGTCCATCAATAGTTCAAAGTATCACTTTCCATTTCCTCTTTCCAATTTTAATTTACTCTAATACCCCACTACTTCCATAAATACTGGCAGATCGTGACAATACGGCACACAAAAATCGTAACATATACTAACACAACGGCATCACACTATTCTCTTAATTTAAAATGGTCACTCTCAGTCATGTTAATATTCAGACATAAAAACAGTAGGCAGATACTCACTACAGTTCACTACATTTATTGATATAAAATTGATCATTTCCTCATCCAAGTTCAGTTCAGGCTACTGCAGTAACAATGTCAACATTGAAAGAAATAAGTGACTTGAGATGAGTGCATTAATTTTAAATGTAAAACTCACAGCAAGTCTACTTTTAAAAAAATCTTTTTTGAACTCATCTATTAATAAAACCTTCCAGATCACTAGAACTGGCCATGAGTTGTAAAGTACATTTATTTGGGTTGATTAATCTTACCATTATATTTAAGTATTATTTTGTCTTGTTCTTGTTACACACAAGACTCTTACTCCCACTACAAAATTAAAATCCAAAGCAGCTCCCAGTTTGACACATGTATAACGAAACCACCATCAGCTGAATAACTTCTAAAGGTAACAGCAATTTTGACTCCATTGCACACTGTTCAGGCAAACCCTGGTGTGCTGCAACACCTGCTTCTGCACACAGGCTACAACTTCAGGTAATAGCTCCAACTGCTACTAGTAGTCCTCACTTTCCAAGAGTAACAAACAGAAACTTGGCCTTCTTTCCACTTTCTTGTTTTTAAACTCAGATGATATGACCATTTTCTAAAATTTACCTGCACTTCAACACCTGCAAAAGACATTATAAAACATCACTCAAGGACAAGTGTTTATTAAATGGCTGCAAATAAATTTGCATACAACCAGCAAGGAAGTAATTTTCCATATGAGTACCTGAGCCAAGGGAGTTCTGAAGGACAAAACTCAAAACTGAAGTGCAAAAAGTTGCATGCAACTCAAGTCTGCAGCCACAAAATAGAATTCACTCCTACAACTTCTGCTCTTCAGTATACAGAATGAGTAATGTTCCCATTTAAGAATTTAACCATCTGTATTCAATTTTGTAATTAAATGTAAAAAGGTACCTAGGAAATTGTGAAAAGATGCCCAAGTCACATGAGCTGATGCACAGAAACTAGAACTACGCTCATTTAGGACATTCAAGATCTATATCCACGACAAAACATACCTGCCCTTATGAACAAAATTCATTAAAAAACAGTTCACAAAATATTTTAATATAGTTTTGGCACTTCAAGGAGCATTCACCATACTCTCAAGAAGAACTTGAAATGATTGTTGTAATCCATTCAGTTTATCAAAGACATTTGAAGTTCGCAACACCAATAGTTTTGTTACTCTTGGTTCACAGTTGCATTTGGTCTGTGACACCACACAGAAAATTCTTGTTCAGTTTGCAGCTGTTCCCTTCACAAGTTGCTGAAATGTGCATTATTTGCATTACGAAACTAAGGCTTAATCTATAACCTGAACATTCAGGTAAACATTCCCTGGGGCATGTGAGATCAACGAGCATGTGAACACCTCACTCCCGGCTGCAAAATTGAAGCTGGGAAGTTATTCCTGTTGACACCGGAATGGACTGCCCAGGAAAGTGGTGGAGTCGCCATCCCTGGAGGTGTTTAAGGAAAGATTGGATGTGGCACTTAGTGCCCTGGTCTAGTTGATGTTGGGGTGTTAGGTCATAGGCTGGACTTGATGATCTCAGAGGTCTATTCCAGCCTCAAGAATTCTGTGATTCTATGACAGGACAGTCAGCACTCTCAAGACTGGAGGATGGCAGCCCTCTTCCCAATCAGGAAGCTGCCTGGTTTTCCCCAATTATTCTGCTTGTTTCTCAGGAGACTGACCACCCAGAACTGAGCAATACTAGGAACACAAGTCAGACAACTCCTCATGCTAAATAAAGCCAAAGGCTCATCCCCATTGGCAACTATTAACAGCAGAGGGCACCAATTCTTTAATCACAGTGCTGGGAGATGGAGTTCCTCTGCGCTGCTCCCAAAGAGCAGGGAGGGGAAAACAGGCCAGAGGCACCTTAATCACATGGGACCCTCACCCTTATAAATGCTCCTGTCTCATCCTCAAGGAATGAGGGAAAGGGGCACCTCCACACCATGTCTCTGTGCAAGAGGAAGAGAGACACTCTAAGCAGCACTGTGGTCTGACTAAAAATGGACGTTGAGAGAAACTGAAATGGCTTCCTCATTTCTGACTGATTTGCAGAATATTATCATATTCCAAAAGCAAACGAACTGTTAAAAACCCCTGCATTTGCCAGATGACTTCAATGAATACTTTACCAAACAGTCAATTCATTCAGAAGCTGAAAAAAATAACTGTAAGTTAACTTAGTTTTTCATTTCAACAGTTTTGTAACTGAAGTTACAAAGGAATTGAGGAAAACAATTCAGCTAAAGTGGCTTGGTTTTTTTTAATTATAGCTCAAATTGCAATTACTGTTTTGAAAAGTTTGTTTCAGACAATTACTGGTGTTCATTGATAAGCATCATCAGAGAAAAATTAAAAGTTCCTTCCAAACGCTGCAGTTGCACATGAGTCTATTAAGCCACCAAAACTGCTGGTTGTGAGACAAAAGGGCAAGGGTGGCAGCAGGACAGTCAGTCATATCAGCTTAGACTACTGTAGAAACAATTTCAGAAAGCCTATTAGAAGAGGCAGTTTTTACATAGTAGCCTCAACATGCAGGTTTAATGTTCTCAGAGATATCTAACCAACCAGGATTTTCACGAAGGTTAAGAGATGTGGCAAACCCTGCCCTTACATTAGTGATTTAAATCCTTTCATTTTAGTTGAAAGCTTCCATTTTTAATCAGAAGTTCTACCTCCCGGTTTTAGTACTTAATTTAGATTATGTGTGTGGCATTGCATAATCACTAACCAAAGGAAGGTTGTATAAGAACAACCAACCAAACCACCAACAACCACCAAAAACCACCAAGCCTAACTCACACAAGCAGGTACTAACTCCATGGCTACCCAGCTTTATGGCCCAAAAAGCTGTAATTAAGTATCTTCCACTTGAAGGATTGTGGGCAGCCTGGCACAACTCTATACAATAAGTGTAGCAACAGAAACTAGCATCAAGTTTCTGCTGAGGAACTAAAGGTACCTGGAGGAAGACCTGACATGTGACAGGCAGTGTCTCAGCTGCACTAGAACAGGTATTTGCATGAAGCAAAGAAGGAAGTCGGATCTGACAATATATGAAGACAGGATCTCGGGCTGTACCAAGTGTGAGCAGCGTCACTGGGGAGAAAATAAGTCAGGAAATTCTCCTGCATGTACTTGAATTGTTAGGCTAAGCATACGCACTGCTGCTACATACATTTCAGTTTGCAGTTTATCTGCAGACTTGCAGTGCATTTATTTTAGGCTTAAATAATTTCACTTTCAAATCTTGGTAATGGATACTTTAATGGTCTTTCTTGAAGAACACTATTTCAAAATCACAGGATTCAGACAGTGGTGTGCCAAATACATTTCATGTTCTGCTTGATAAGAAAGCTTATTTCAAAAGCTGCACCTCCTAAGCTTCTTTTAGTAAAATGCTGGTAGATTAGAAGTGCATTGGAGTAACTTCAAAAATCCTTTGATACATTCATGTAGCTTTCTGTATATACATTTGGTGCCTGTAAAAAGTGTAAGGAATACTTTATTAGACAAGAAGCCATCTGTCCCAAGTGGTTGCTATTGTACTGTTATGGAGCAGGACTGCTTGTCAGGGGCAGTATATTCTGTTTACTGCACCTACATCGAGAATATCTACTGGCCTGGAAGAAAATTAAAGAGTGTTTTTTCCTAGGAAAAAAGACTGAGATCACTTGCTAAATCAGTCACTTGAATAGTGACTGAATCAACTTTCACAACCTAACTTTCAAATAAATAAATAAAACCAATAGAACAGCTCCTAGTGCAGTAAAAGGATGGTTTAGATGCTCACTGTCCTGGTTGGATGCCTGTTGCATTTCTGCCAAGTGTGCCTGCCAGTACCATATTCAGTCCTGTATCTCGCCTTCTTGTTTTTCAAAAATGCATTTGTTTGACTTACGAGCTTTGAGTTTGTAGGGAACTTGACTGTTGCTTTTTTTAGTATAATATTATTGTGAAGTGCTTTTGAAACATTCTGGGAACAGTTAAACTGGAAAAACTATGTCAAAACAATTCTTGACATAGCAAGTGCAGACTTTATCACAATTTTACGCTTAGATACAAGCGGTGCATTCAAGCTCTTTGCTTTCAATGTAGCAGCAGAACAAAGCCAGTTTTGCTGGATAGCAATACTTGATGTGCATCAAATTGTTCTTCATCTTCCTTCCTTGTTCCAGGCTCTCCCAAGTGCAAGTAGTTGATCTCTTCATTCAGACACATTGTGAAGCTGCTCAGCCTGAGTGAAAGCTATGACAGAACTACTGAGTTTGGTCAATTAAGAGTAGTAAGAATAGGCCTCCTCCTTTTATACCCCACTTCCTAAAGAGAGACACCTTTTTTTATTGTGACAAGGTTCATCTTCGCTCTCACTGAAGTGCAGTCTTGATTTCTTTTTACCCTTTTATAGACACGCAGCTCTTAACTACAATTATATGTTTTGAACCTGGGATTAATCTTTTGTTGAAACTTAGGTTTTTCTTTCAAGATGAGCAATGACCAGTTAACTTGACAGCAAGAGAGTTCTTTTGAAATCATTCTAAAAAAAAAGAAGCAGAAAGTTCTTTGAGAAACCGATTTAAGAAAATGCATCAGTGCTTTTCACTTAATTTTTTCCCATTATTGCTGACTTGCTTCCTATTTCACAGTGCTTGCACATATAGCTAATACCTCTGCACAAGTGACAGGCTCAGGTTCTATATACTTTTCTTCCTGTTACATGCAGAGACAGTTCTGGGAAGATTCTTAAGTGAGCATGTTGTTGGTTTTGTAGAACACCTCTTCCTCTTGTGGGTACTGCAAACATTGAAATAAGTGTCAAGTCCATTTGAATTTTACTCTGCTGCCATTCGAGAGGATAAAGAAAAATGGTAGACTGTATTTATTGGAAGAGAATTGACACACTTAAAAATAAAGCAGAAGACCCGTAACGAATTGCAAAAATTGACAGAAAGTCTGTATTTTGAAGAGCTTCACTGAATACTGGGCAATTCCTTGAAAACAACGACTTTGAGGAAGTGAGGACATGGATTTGCATAGTTTGGGTGGTTTTTTAAAGAGTAAAATAACTCCCACAAAATCCAACCAACTGACACACAGCCCACAAAGGCACTGGCAATGGAAGGGATGCAGTAAGCCAAAGAAGCAGAAATTACTTGTGAACATTATTCATTTTGTCTGTACCCAGCAATCTTGGAACATATGGTCACAAGGATCATGTCAACAACAACTTAGAATAATTTCATCTGTCTTCCAAGACTCAGACTTCCTAGCAAAGAGCAAGTATTGGATCAGAGCTGTATTTGATCCCTACATTAAAAAAGTTGATGACGAAAATTTTACTTTTTTCTCCCAATGTGATATTAAAACCTGGGAAAATGAGCAACACTGCTGCCATAGCAAAGAACTTCGGCTTTTCATTAAGGAAGAGAAATTCTAGACCAACTAATTTCTGTGGGCAGGGACCATAATATAACTCAATAGTCAAAGCATATGGGGTTAAACTGAATTTAGAGCTGCTGCAATATAACACAAGGGCTTTCTGTTCCTTTTCCTATTCTCACCTGTTCATAACAGCCTTCTGAGAAGATTATCTGTCCTTCAGGGAAGTAGGAAATGAAGGAGCACATGAATAGAGAGGATTTATATTGTACATAATAACAAGGAAGCCTAATAGTATTATTTAAGTACAGGTGAAATTCTCTGTTAAGAAGTAACAGGAATTCAGGAGAATTACAGATGCTTGTACCAGGTTATAGAGAATCTGTTATCTTCTGTAAAAAGGGAAAGTAAAAAAAAAAAAAAAAAAACGTTTACCACAACACTGAAGTGCGGTATGTGCTCAGGTTACCCATGAACATCCACATGAATTTTACAAAAGTTTTGCAATAAATTCACATCAAATTATTTTTAAATATAAAACATTAACTGATGGGATCACTGCTTATCTTAGAAGTCATTCAGGAACTAGTTTGAATCACAGAATACTGAAACTAACCTTAATGGGTTTAGGAAGCCTGTCTTATCCACCCAAGCTTTGTCTGAAGTCTAAACAGGAATGCAGATTTCTAACATATGAAAACTGTGTATCTAGTTTATAGATTAAAATTTTACCAAAGTTTACTGCTGTAGTCTTTACCTTTCTAGTTTGGGAATGCCTCCACCAAGCTGTAAATAAACTGGAGAATAAACATGAAACTGCACTGCTGGAAGGAAGAGGGGAGAACAGTAGAAACGGGAGGACCGCAAATGCGAGAGAGCCTAGAGCAGATACTGCCTGGTGTATTTCCAGCTCAGACAAGAAATTGTGTGCTGAATCAAAAGGAGTTTATGAAGCCACAATATTTTAGAAGGAACTCAAATATCTATAGGTAAAAAGGTAATACACAGCAGAACATGCGAACCAAAATATACATAGGAAAGAACCAGGAGAGAACAGGCCTGTGCATCTTCAAGTCAATCTGCACCCATCAGGACCTTTTTACTGCAAGTCCCTTGGCCTACATGACCTAAAATTCCTGTTGCTGCTTTACTGGCTGTATGGCTACAGTCCAGCAGCTCCAGTGTTGGGATTCTACAGCACTACTCCACAACTGTCTATAACTTAATTTTTATTTAGAAATTTGTTCTAAGCTACACGGTAACTAGTGCTTTGAAAGTTTCACGTTCCTCAAACAAGTTCTTCTGTTAATTTGGTTTTGCTAGAAAAAGATAACTTTGTATTTGCACTACAATTAGGAGAGCAGTAAGAGTGTGTGTGTGTGTGTGTGTGTGTGTGTGTGTGTGTGTGTGTGTGTGTGTTAAAATATATAGATATCTAGACAGACACACACAAAAATCACTCAGGAATGGAAGGTGGGATTCTTTACAGTTACTTTTTTTAATCAGTTGGTGACTTTTACACTTAGATTCTGCTTTCAAAACAAGTTTAAGCACATTTAACTTATGAAGTATACACTTAAAACACTTTTTAGTAATAAAAGCATTTTTCCATCTCTGATGTCCTCCATTTCTGGTAACACTACGCAAAGAACACTTAGAAACAGCAAATATTCATCATACACTCAGCAGACCTCATACTTTCTCCAGTATCATCTTGTATCCAATGATTTACTCTCAGGTTTACTAAAAGGACCAAGAAGGGACCCTCTAACAAGAAAGCCACCTGTCACATGCAGCACCTTCAGCTTCATCCTCTCGCACTCTCTCTCAAAAGTCTGAAATTAATACAAAAATAGTTTCCTGTTTACAGGATGAGTCCATACCTATTAGAAACTCTTAAGAACAATTTTTGCTTTATATAACAGAGAAGGTGTGGCAATATTAGAGTATGCACTACACCTTAAGACCAAATATTACCACACCTCAGTGGACCAAAAACCTTCAGTAGCTGTATCAAACCACACAGCGTTTCCCACCTGGAACAAATTCGCACAATTGCTCTTCCAAGTATTTCTCAATTTCTCTAAATCAGATGAACTCACGGTTTACATCACAATGAAGGTTACAATCTCATTTAATAGCCACAGCAGATCCTTTTCAGATCTGCACCGTGCTGCATTCACACCACAGCCAACTAAACAACTGTCACGAGTAGATGTCTGAAAAGCAGACGCAATCATCATTTACTCGTACTAGCAGATGAACTTTGAACAACACAATAGAAAAGGAGGAATTCTAGCGTGCCATAACACTAGTCATATTCATTTTAGCAAATTCCTTTATTATTTGTTGTTCTTTGGGTGAGTTTGACTGGTTCAGTTTCATCATCTTGTTTGTCCCGTTGCCACACAAGAACTTAAGTCAGTAGAGCACCAAGGTGGGTATGGAGACAGCTTAAGCCCATCCTGCTGCCTAAAAAAAGCTGATTCTTTGTCACCCTTTTCTCTCATACAAATAATTAACAGTGAACAAGTAGAATATATTTGCTTTGCAGACTGCATCAATACGACTTCTGTCAAGAAAGAGTCTGCTTATCTACCTATCAGCACGCTACACTTGGAAGGGCCAAACCTAGAGGTGCTCACTACCAACCTGTAAGGGAAAAGATCAAGATCTTAAGTAAAAATCAGCTTGTTACAAAAGTAACAGGCAAGTGTAAGACAAATCAGCTTTATCTATTTGCAGCTTTATAAATTGCTACACAAATACTAAAGAAAGCTTTTCAGCAGTTTATCTCAGAATTCTCTCCTTGACCACCACAGCCCTTTCTAACAAAAAAAAAAAAAAAATAAATCTCCAAAATGAAGCTGTGAAATGATTAAGAAATAAATAAATACTGAAAGTAAAGAATGACCATGATGTACAAGTTGTAAAGAACTGCATAAAGACATTCAATTCAGCAACTTCCTAACTTCTTGTGGTTTTAAGGTTGAACAACTAAACTGATGAATAACCAACTGAACTTGTCAGTTGCTTCAGTAGCAACTGCCAGCTCTTGTTCTACTGAACCTCTAAATTTGGACAGGGATGAAGAGAATTAGGAGAAAGTTATTAGTCATTATTGTTTACCTCTGAAGAACAGCAAATGATGCAGTAATCCACCCAAAGTTTTCAAGCCTAACCTTTCTTTCTACTGGGGCACCTGCAATCCTAATACCATGAGCACGCTTTACAGGCTATTTGTAATATAAACCAAAAAGTTCATCCTCAATAACTTGGATATTCAGCACCACATCGCTTAAAATCTCAGAAAACATCATTTCTGTTTGATATGCATCCTGTCAGTTCACACTGTCATTGTCTTTCACACATCAAGTGCAATCTGCTTTGTTTGCAAAGCTTCCTGTACCACACAGAATAGCGCCAGTTTTGTCTTACAACTAGTAGTTCAGGAAGTTTAATTACCACAAGCAGATAAGCTTATCACTGCATCTAGAACTTCACTTCAACGCTGTCAATATCAATTCACATTAAAAGCTAAAGCATTTACTAGACATCAGCATCAAGCATGCCCTGCTCTACAGTTTTAGCAGCAGATCCTACCCGTATACTTTTCAGCAGCAAAACAAAAGTTTCCCAGTACATAAATTTTACCCTAACTAACCTCATTTGCTGGCATATCTTGACTTTGACCTAGTAAGGCCAAGAGGCTTCTAAAACAGAAGCATTTCAGCTCACTTCTTCCTCAAGCATCCGCTTGAAGTAGGAATCCTCTGCAGGCATGCATTGATTTTACTCAGAGAGGTGTCTAACACAAGACATTTTACTCATTCGCCAAAAATCTCTGCTCAACCTGACTCATAGCTCACGTATGCTGTCTACAAACATCTAACTGAGTCGTGTGTAAAGAGCACATTATCTCCCCACAGGAGAATGACATCGAGCTGCCTCAGAAGTCAAAGGTGAGGGTGCAACAGTAGGAGCTGTGGCACATGGCCCGTCTGACAGTGACTGATCCTACTGACACACAATTTAAAGGAACTCATTAACTCCTGCGTTGATACGGGTGGAGCTGGGAAACCTACACTCCCCAGCACATTTAGTTTACTTCTGTTTTCAAGCTTTTATTCCACTGTTTGATGCTAGTTTATGGTACATTAGTCAGACATCTTAGTTCACAGCTTTTGATTCATCTCGAAGCTCACGGGGGTTTAAAAGACTTCAGTATTAAGCACAAACAATTTCTGCTTTTAAAACAAAGTAGGAGTTACTCCTTGGATGAATCAACAAATCCATTTGTTCTCCAATTAAATAAGCTCCCTCTTACTGCTAACAATTTGGTTTTCATGTTATACAAGATCTTTCTCCTAATCTACTTTCTAAAACAGCATTACGCTCAGAAGTCAGCCCCTTTCAGAAACTGCCTTTGTAGTTAAGTGGAATATCTATCACTGAACAACTTGGGGGCAACGATGTATGCAAAATATTTCTACTTATGTTAATACTGAACTGATGTAGTATTAACTTTAATTAAAAAACAAAACAAAACAAACAACACACACACTCAAAAACCACTAACCATATTAACTCCTAGTTAGCCAGAGTTCTAATAGTCAGGAAACACCACAAATCCTGGTGTAACACCTCTTGTCAAGTGATTCACAGAATCACAGATATTTGAAAGGAACTCATTTCTTTCCCAGTTTAGTCCAAACTCCTGCCCCAAAAAAAACCCAAACAAGGTCAACCCTAAATTCAAACTATCCTGCTAAAGGTTTTGTCCACGATTCCAGATCTTGAACACCTCCAAGGACGGGGATTCCAGTATCTCTGGTCAATCACTGCTCAATTACCCTTCAGAAGATTTTCATTCCCCCCCTTACACTGAGTCTCCTCTTCAGTGACCTCTCCCATTGCTTTATATGACTTGTGTCTCCCATGAACCTCTGGAAAAAGCTAGGCTTCTACTTCTCAGTTATAAAGATTAAGAACTTGATAAGACTTTGGGTTCAGCTAAGCTATGATAGCTATGTCAAATCAGACCCAATGCTCTCAAGCACTCGGCAATTTCCTAGGTACCCAGCAGAATTACATACTTACCACGTGATACTGAAGTGTTAAGGAGAGCAAACAATAGCTAAATTAAGGATTAACAAATGTAGGAATCCCAGCAATCTCCCTGACAACCTTAATTTAGTCTTCTTCCCCTAGTCTAACAAGCATTCTTTTAAACAAGCAAAACCAGCACAGTGCCAAACCCAGTTACAAATGAAACTGCTCGCTGCCATCTCATGCCAGCCCATTCTCAGGGTTGGCAAGAGATCAGATGATTGTTTGCCAAAATAATTTATTTTTTTCCTGCCCATTTCATTGCAAACAGAAATAATGATAAAAAGCTATTCCCACCTCCAGCCCTCGCGCCAGAAAAAAAAAGGAGAAAAAGATGCAATCAGAGCTCCTTCAGCAGCTGTGATGTGTCAAGGTGCTCATGTGAGAAACATTACATTTTAGAAAAATATCTGAGTTTACACAGTACTAGAATTAAAAATGGAACTCAACTCTCATTTTGCAATTCTGTCATATTCAACAAATTATATAAAACCTGAACAACTCTCAAAACGACCTAAAACAGAAAAAGCGGAATTAGTAGTTCTAACATAGCCCATCTTCAATTATCTGTGTGCGCATACACATCAATTATCTTACAGAAAAACAGTCTGGTCTTGCTTCCTGTCAATCAGGAAGAAATGCCATTGATCAGGCTTCAGTCTTAAAAAAAAAAAGAAAACTAACAAACACAAAAAGCCCCAAAGAAACAAACCACCAAACCCACTGTGTTTCTGCAGACTACCTTTTACTTTCAGATGGAAAACACGGGGAAACAAAACACTACCACCACCTTCTTCTTCTTCTAAAGTCTCCCTTCCTCTAAAATACTCACTTCAGCTTTCCCAGCCCCCTGTTATCTAGAGTCATTTGTATTCTATCATATAAAAATCATTCCTCTAGACTTCTTCCCAATGACTTGCCTAATTTCAGCTGCTGTGCTGGGAACTAAAAATAATTCCTCTGTGATACGTGGCTGCACACTCTTTCGCAATAAGCCCTCGTTCAGCACCCCACTTCATGTGTGAAATAAGTTCTGGAAAAGACACACACTCCTCTTGGCACTCGGTAGAGTTCCTTGAATCACACACAACAACTGACACAGCACAGGTTGATTCATCTCTGTAACTCTACTGAATCTTGATGAATTAAAAATTATGAAGCTGAACCAAGAAAATCTCCACACCAAACTCTGAGGAGCTTTGTATACAAACTCAGTGACAACACCTGCTCTCTAAGTACCTCAAGGTATAGCAGAGCTCAGCAGAACGAGTTCTTCATTCAAAATTAAAGCCAGCACAATACAGTAAGATTATTCTCCTATATAATGGATGAAGCCTTTCCCTGATTACAGTCTTGTTCTTCCCTCACAAATCCACAGCAGTAATTAATGAATGTGGCTGTCCACTCACACCACCTCAACTTAAAACACACCTGAATCCCACCCCTTTTCTTCCCCAGAGGTAAATCCCTCTTCATGCCAGTTTTATACAGCATTTGTGCACCTCAGATACAGAATGAAAAAAAAAAAAAAAAAAAAAAAAATCTACTTTCCCATTCAACCCCTTTCACTCAACTATATTATCAGAGCAGTCACTTTATCTCATGGCAAAACTACCTTTCAGAAGGGATCTGATTCAAGCAGCATACCCCTACTCTGATCCATGATGCTGCTGCTGCTGGACTATAATCACCCCCTCAAGAAACAAAAGCTGTATATGAAGTCAAATATTAACATCATGTGCTCTTCCCACTAAATGTAACAATAAAAGTCTACTCCAGTAACTCCAGAATAACTGAAAAGAACACACAATAGAAATAGCTGTCCTGTTCAATCCAATTTTGAGCTCATTTCATGTTGACTTTTCAAATAATGTATTTCTTTCAGAACAAAGTGCTCTCCTCTGCTAGAGCAAAATTCAAATTTGTGTTCACAGCTTCCAATAGCAGCACTTTCCCATGTGATTTTTAAATCACTGCCCTGCAGGCATCTTCAAAGCAGCAGGAAAGGTAGTATAAACATAAACAAACATATTGTTTACATGAAGAAGTTTATTTATATTTATCCTATAAGAGGAAGTGTGAATTTGTTGCCAGTAACACCATAAAACAAAACAAAACATCATAGTTGGCTACCTCTGGCTAAGATATACATAGTCACTTTTAATACAAGTGCATTTCAAGTCATTCAGTATTCTGACTTTCTGTCATCATTTTAAATAATTGTAACTTTCAGTAACTTTCCAGAGCCTTACACAAGATGAAATGAACACCTTCCCCACATGCATTCTAACATAGTTTTCAGTGACACAAAACACTCACAGTTCTCAGGCTGATCAGCCAAACTCTGTGCTGCATTATCCTTGATGAAAGGAACACAAGGTGGGAGCACATACATATTGACTTAGTTTTGCCACTATCCGTGAAAATACTTGCACAGGTTAAATGAAGCTTGTAAATAAAGTTTGTAACTTACTCTTTCCAAGTAAGAAAAGTCAGGTAAGTTTTAAGTGTTGGCTATACTGTTGCTCTTGGAAAATCCATCAGACAACTGAGCTGAGTTGATTCAAGTTAAAACAAATAACAGAAGTAAGCAATTCAAAGTAAACACCGTCATATTAATTGGTTTTGCTGTGCTGCATTTATAAAGCGAGATACAAGCCCATGCTGTTGGCTTTCAAATGTACCTATGTGTCAAGATATCAGGTCTGTAAGAAGAAATATCTTCTATTAAATCAAAAAGCACAGGCATAATGAACAAACTCTACAGTCCTAAAGAGGATTTAAGTGCTCAAAAGCTTGTCAGACTCCTTCCAAAAAGACTGGACAATATCCACACTTTTAAACTCTTTTTCACATTAATTGCGAAGTTCACTTGAGCAGGAGATCGCTTGCATCATAACCACCGATGTTCTAGATGCTTCAACCCAGACAGAAAAAAAACAAACCAAACAACCTGTGCTCTTGCACTCAAAAGGTGAGCACAGCAGAGGTTACACCAACGGGTCCTGCTGACAGTCCGGGGCAGTTCCCGCGGCCCTGTCCCACCGAGAAGCTCTTCCCGCGTCGCAACCCTCACGGAACACCGGGGAGCTCCCGGCTCCTGCCAGCGACCACCCCCGGTGCGTTACCGCAGCCAGGCCCTCGGCGCGCCGCACGCCCCCCTCCAGCTGTCACCTCCCTCTTTCAAAGAGCACCCAAACCCGTCACTGGGTTTAAATAAATAAATAAATAAATAAAGAAGAGAGAGAGAGATATAGAGCCTTTAAGTGCTGAAAGCCCGGCCCTCCCCGGGCCCGACTGCACGCTCCTCCGCCCCAGCTTCTCTACTCGGGAAGCAACAAGGCGGCATCGCAGCCTCCTCCTCCCCCGCCTTCCTCCTCGTCGCCAGGCCGTTCCCTGCCCCTCTCCCAGCCCCAAAGCTCGCTCACCAGCTTGGGCTTGTTCCGGCTCTCCTCTTCCGCGGCGCGCCCACTCCGCTTCGGGTTCATCCTGCCAGAGCTCAGGGGCTCCTCGCCGCCTCCAGCGCCGGGAGCCGCCTGACCCTCCATCCTGCCACAGGCTCTGCGCCGCGGCAGAAACCTCCTCTCTCACCGGGACCGTACCCTCAAGGCCCCATAGGACCGACACGCAGAACCGGGCGTCTCCCCGTCCCCTCCCAGCCACAGCTGGAGCAGTTCCTGGTCCCGCTGCCCCGCCGCCTCCTCCCAATCCACCGCCTCGGAGACGCCGAACGCCTCCACGCATGCGCCCCGTC
>VWZK01017271.1:0-36969 GCA_013396935.1 Baryphthengus martii
AAGTGAAGATCAGGTTCATGACCATCTAAAGAACCTAAAAGTGTGTTCGTCCACGGGACCCAACAGGATACACCCATGGGTACTGAGGGAACTGGCGGATGAGGTTGCTAAACAGCTCTCTATTACATTCCAAAAGTCATGGCAGTCAGGTGAAGTCCCCACTGACTGGAAAAGGGNAAGGGATGCCATCCAGAGGGACCTTGACAGGCTGGAGAGGTGGGCCCATGCCAACATCATGAGATTCAACAAGACCAAGTGCAAGGTCCTGCATCTGGATCGGTGCAATTCCAAGCACTAATATAGGCTGGGCAGTGACTGGCTTGAGAGCAGCTCTGAAGAAAAGGACTTGGGAGTGCTGGTGGATGAGAAGCTCAACATGAGCTGTCAGTGCACGCTTGCAGCCCAGAAAGCCAACCGTATCCTGGGCTGCATCATGAGAAGCGTGGCCAGCAGGTTGAGGAAGGTGACTCTGCCCCTCCACTCTCGTGAGACCCCACCTGGAGTACGGCACCCAGTTCTGAAATCTCTATTACAAAAAAGATATAGACGTGCTGGAACCTGTCCAGGGAAGGGCCACAAGGATGATCAGAGGGCTGAAGCACCTCTCCTGTGAAGACAGGCTGAGAGAGTTGGAGTTACTGAGTCTGGAGAAGAGAAGGCTCCAAGGAGACCTTATTGTGGCCTTCCAGTATCTGAAGGGGGCCTACAAGAAAGTTGGTCAGGGGCTTTTTAGGATGTCGGGTAGTGATAGGACTAGGGAGGATGAATCCAAACTAGAGGAGGGTAGGTTTAGATTAGATGTTAGGAAGAAGTTCTTCACCATGAGGGTGGTGAGACACTGGAACAGGTTGCCAAGAGAGGTGATGGAAGCCCCATTCCTGGAAGTTTCTAAGGCCAGGTTGGATGGGGCTCTGAGCAACCTGATCTAGTGGGAGGTGTCCCTACCCATGGCAGGGGGCTTGAAACTTGATGATCTTTAAGGTGCCTTCCAACCCTGACAATTCTATGATTCTATAAGATTAGAGAGATATCTGGAAGGGCGGGAGCCTGCCTGGGGTAGTCCTGGCTGCCAACACTGCACAGGAGAGTGCCCACACAAAGGTGCTGAGGAGCAAGAGGCTTTGGAGGACACATCCTGATATTATAAAAATTCTTCATCCTCAAGTGAAGTATAGGATAAAAACTAGAAATCACGAAGTTACAAGCAAAGGCACACTGGCACAAATAGAAAAAAGCTAGAAGTAATTTTATGTGTACATCTACCTTGTTAGTAGAAGTCCAGGGAGACAGGAATAATTAGATTTAAATTAATATAAAGACATAAAAGACATATTGGAATTTTGGTGGAAGAAGCAGCAGATGGACAGTTTAATACCAATTTGAAAAATTATACTGGAAAGACAAAATGGGCTCTATACATGAAGGGATGGTACTACAGCCTAAGAGAAGCTTTGATTCTAATCAAATTAACTATGAAGCAAACCTTGTCAACAAGTAATAGAAACCCTATGAATCAAACTTTAGTCCCGTGTAGGAAAAATATAGCGAGAAGGCTGCTTTATGGACTCCCTGATGAAGACAGTGATAGAGATTGACACACCAAGGGAGGTCAAGGAAGGCAGGAATGAACAATGAAAGAAGACTACACTTGCCCTCATTTACTGAGTAAACTTTGCAAAGAAGTACAATGTGTAGGCTGAACTTTCAGACTGCCCATTTCAGTTCTATGCAAGTACTAGACAGGGAAAGGAGAAGTCCTGACCAATGTGCAGGACTTGGTGGCTCTCACAGAGCTGTGGGAAACAGCAGCAATACTGTATTTAAGTCCAACATGTCTATTCTTCCTGCAAGACTCAAAAGGCCCTCTATTGTGGTGATGAGTTTTTAAAAAGCCTAACTACATAAAAATGAAAGAATCTTGTAAAAAAGAAGCTAAAGTGAGTGGTTAAAGTACAAAAATCTTTTTTTGGAAAACGCTGAGGCTGTTCAAAGATACCATGCCAGATGACTAGAACAAACACATACTACCTATCAATAAATGTTTGAGAAAGACCAGAAGATAACAGCCCTGGTTTTACAGAAGTGTAAGAGTGCTTTCTTATGAATAAGAAAGTGTTTTTCAAAAAGACTCAAAGCTGTGTCCTCTAAAAGCTAAAAAACTCAACCCCCAGAGGAACAATAGGCTAAGAATGCTGACATTCAGTAAGGAAGGCCAAAAAAAATGAATTGTGGTTCAACTTCTCAAACAGCAGAGACACTAATTATAAATCATGTTGCAGCATCTTAGAGGCTAGGAGACCTCTAAAGCCATGGTCCATAAGGCCAGGGAAAGATCTAGGAGCAAGAAGCTTCAAAGACAAAAAAAATTGTAGCATAAAAAACTTTAATTTGCCTGACTGCACTGATCATGAAGAACTTGGGAAGTTTACACAACCAAAGTTTCTTTTAGGGTTTCGTCTTTTGTCTCTCTTTGATATTTGAAGGTAGTTGATATCTAATAGCTATAGTCCACATATGATTCTGAAAGGCATTCTACAGCGTTCTCAGTGACAAAAATCCTAACCTGTCATGGGATAAGAGCAAATGTCCTCATATGGACATGTAACTAGTTATAAAACAGGAAGGAGAGGATAAGAGTAAATAGGGTTTTTTTTGTAGAGAAAGTGATTGTCCACGAAGTTTCACACAGATCTATGTTCAGACTCATATTTTTCATGAGTGCATAAATGATCTAGAGAGAGTTAATTGTGAGATGTTTGCTAATGCTAAATTATTCTAAGTGATAAAAATCATGACTGTGAAATACTGTGAAAACCACTCACCACAGCAAGCAACTGGGTGTAAAGTAACAACATTTGAAACAATGGATATTGGGATAAGATCCTAATTTTACATATATAATGATGGGTTCTGAGCTGTCTATTACCATCAGGAATGAGATTGTCAGGTAATAATAGATAGCACTACAAAAATGTCAGTACAGGGTACAGCAATAGCCAAAAGCAATCAAGATGCTAGAAATTTTGAGGACAGGATAGCAATCACAACAGGAAATATCTTTATGCCATTAGAAAATCCATTGTGCACCTGCACTTTAGAGACTGAGTGCAGTCTGGTCTCTGTCTCAGAAAGAATATAGCAGAATCAGAGGAGGTACTGCAAAAGTCAGCAAAATAATCAAAGGCATTGAATAGCTTTCCCTGTGTGCTATGCAAAATATATTAGGACTCTTCAACTTAGAGAAGAAACAACGGTGGGAAAGCATAATGTGTATTTGTTAAATACAGGAAGCGTGGAGAAGTCTTGGCCATTTATTGACAATGTGATTGTGTACTGTAGAAAGCAAACAAGTACTACATCTTATGATGCAGTTTTTCCAACCTTGGTGCATATCAGGTGTTCTCTGAAATTATTTAAAAGTCCAGCAGTACAAACATTACAGTACAGTTGACATTCATTATTGAAGAACTTCTTGAGATGAAAACATTGTACTTGCCTAGGTGCCATGATTTTGTATCATAAAAGCAGACAACTTGAATGATTTAGTAAGTTCCCAAACAGGATGATATATGCAGCAAATTGGACTGTCTACCTGGGGGTTAGCTTGTGAGGAATTACATGATGAAATAAAATTCAAGCAACATTGTAGGAGGACCTGAGGTGTTGCACTAGTATACTTCATAGGCTGAATCCCTAAAAGTGCAGCCAAGCTGAGCTGAAATCTTTGCAGGTTGCCAATTAAAGGTTAAGGCCCACATTACACTGATAAGTTTAATATTACTTTGCATAATAGAGCTTCCCATTGCAGTGCAAATTGAGGCCAGATAGCATATGCCTGTTCATTGCATGGTTTTGCAAGCGCGCAGCTTGCAATGGACTCTTCTAATATCACTATTCAGTGGCCAAGTCTAGTAAACAAGTCCTTTGGCTATACTTGTTTATAGGGGATTGAGAGTCCAATTAAAGTTTCGACAGAGAAATGTGTCCCTGCCACGTGCACGCACACACAAGAGCAGAAGTACACATGCACACGAACAGAGAAAGTCTGGGAGCTTTTCTGATTCCTGGCTTGAATTTGCTATATACCTCTTGTGCTCAAATAGCAGGTGGGATATACAGGGCATACACACAAACAAGAAATGCCGTTCCAGATGAACTAAACCTTTTAAAGTTCTTGGAAATATGAGTGATATCTGCAAGAGTATTTGCAATGGCTTAGGGCAAGGGAGCTGGAGCTTACGAAAGCTAGAGATGAGGAGGCCAGGGTCTGTCTGTCCTAAAGCAGTGACTCTCACAAGGTAGCTCTTACTGAAATCTGTAACCCAGCATTTTACAGTTAGAGAAATGCATATCAGGGGAAGCCGTTCTCCTGCCACTGGTTACAACTACAGCAACTTAAGATAATGAGACTGACTTGATGTCTTGCAGCAGGAGAGAAGGGCTCCAGGGTCTGTGGTTCAAGTATTGTGTGCGGACTTTCTGTTTGTGCTGGAAGGACTTGGCTACAAGCTTATCGACACTTCTCAAAACGTGACTCATGGCTGCTCCACACTATCCCATCTATAACTGCTTCTTCAGCACTCTGGAAATATCTATAAATCCAATACAGGCATTGCTATTAACATATCTTATGCCTCTTCCGTCTTTGTATTTTGTCTTTCTGTGTGAAATATCCAACTAAGCCTAATACAGAACTTGTTCCTTCTCCAAGTCCTTCTCAATTACTCAGTACCAGCTAGGTTGAATGCATGTGCAAACCCAACTGCTGTGGAGGTGTCCCTTCAATATGCAGGGATATATAAAGTGGCTTCCAGTGCTTACACAGAGTGTGTTAGATAAAATATCATCTTTAGTTCAGGTAATTGACCTACTGACTGTTAAGGCTCCATCTAACTCAAGGCTTGGGCTCACACTGGAACCTGAACTGATCGGTTGACAATATTTACTTACAGGCTGGAATGTGGCAGCTTGCTCTGTAGGTAAGAAAATACAGGCAAAGCTCAAGAGTGCTACAGCCCTCCAGCCTTACATCTTCACATGCAGTACTGACCTGGGTGCCTTGAGACACTGAGGTTCACACAGCTCGCAGAGCTTATAAAAGCAACCCTGTGCTTTCCTTCAGATAGGTGCTCCTAAGATCAACGTCTTATATTAGTGGTCACAAGCAGATGACCAAAGTAAATAAAACTTGTTGTGGAGGACACTGAAGAGCAGGCTTAGAAGGACAAGAATAACCTGTGAATACCATAATTTCACATGGCAGTGCCTAACAGTTCTTGGAAAGGCTGTGTACTTAGCCCCTTGAGTTTATATGTACAAAAGGCTTTGCAGGTAATTGAGAGAAGAAGGAATGTGAGCTTCATCTTTACATCATGCAGTTTTTAATTAGATTATTATGGAGAGAACACTTGAATAAAACACTAAGGTCACACATCCAAAAGTATCTAAGCCAGAATAGTGAAGGCTACAAGTAAGAACTGTGTGTTTAAAATACTGTAATTATAACTGCAAATTATACTTCAGCCCAAGGCTTTACAGCAAAGCAGTAAAAAGTAAAATCAATTTTAATCTTTAAAGGCACTTTGCTGCATTATTCTTCTTCAAGGCTAAACCCAACTAGGTCAGTCCAGGTAGGAGTTGAAAAAATATGAGTTCTTTCTCCCTAAGCAATAAATATTATCTTCAGTATCAAAAGCTGGATTGCTACCAAGTACACTGCATGGCACCTTGTGGAATTTCAGTCCTGGGTCTGAGCATCTATCAGAGCTGAAGAAAGGCATCCAGGACAGGGGAAAAGTGTGCTGGATCAATAGAGAAGAAAATCTCTCACCCATGACCTGTGGCGATTTTCATGCAGCAAGAAGAGTTGATGCTTTTTTTGGTCTTAATGTGGGTTCTTTTACTCTTGCTGTGGATGTACCCTTGGGTGGAAGGATTATTTATGTAAAACTTCTGTCTTGGGGTTCCCCCTCTTCAAACCCCAAGTAAGGAAAGCTCTCTTGATTTGAGTTGATACGAACCCTGCAATTATGCACTGCAAACCTGATAGGCCCTGGTACAAAACCCTCTTGTAGGATCACTTCTACAGTGAAGGTCACAAAGTTGAGCTGAGAGTTCAACACTTTCTCTGCCCTTGTTTTACACTGGAGATGAGGGAATGGGGATGCAGGCATAATTAAACTTCTGTCCTCCTGTACTACTTCATGTGTAGCTTTCATCGCATCTGAAAATGGGCATGTTGCTATGGTTTCATGAATCCTTATTCCCTTCTGTTACTATTTCTGTCTTCTTTTACTCCACTAAAAAGTAAAAATGAGTTCTGGAGGTAGAAAGATCATATTTTATCACAGTAAGTATTTTATTAGAGATAAGCAAAAAGTCTTCCCAGAAGGCTCCAACATGGTTATTTGGGCCTCAAGTGACCGTTTAAGTATGCGCTTGCTGGTAACTCAGTATTATTAGAGTTGGTTGAATAACATCCAATGGATAATTTATTTGACAAATGTTATAATTTTTAAAAACAAATTACTCATCTAATTTAAAAAATGTTATTCAGAAAGATATAGGACAGAGTGAGTTACTAAATACATTAATCAAATAAGTTGCTTTAGTTTTTGCAATATATCTGAACACATTATTCATTGACTTCTAATTATTAGCAATATTAGTACACTGGTGTAAATTAGTCAGTGACAAAAATGACAGGTCTTCCAATGGATCTATGATATAACTAAGGCTGGACTAAGGCATGGAAAAAAAAAGAGCTTTGCCCATACTGAAAGGGGACACACTATTAATTTGATGAGCTTTGGATTACAGATGACAGATTTATACTTTTGCTCCTAGTTCCTGGAATCAAAGAACTCCAGAAGTCTTTTTCTCTATATGACTGGGATAAACATCTTGTTGCGATACAATAAGGCTGAGCGACAAGTCTTGCACTTGGGTGACAACAACCCCATGCAACCTCTTGCAACTACAGTCTGGGGGAAGAGTGGCTGGAAATCTGCCTGTTGAAAAAGGGCCTGGGGGTGTTGGTCAACAGTCAGCTGAGTATTAGCTGGCAGTGTGTCCAGGTGGCCAAGAAAGCCAACAGCATCCTGGCTTGTATCAGAAATAGTGTGGCCAACAGGACTAGGGAAGTGATTGTTCCCCTGTACTTGGCACTGGAGAGGCCACACATCGAGTACTGTGTTCAGTTTTGGGTCCCTCATGACAAGAGAGTCATTGAGGTGCTGGAGTATATCCAAAGAAGAACAGTGAAGCTGGTGAAGGGTCTAGAGAACAAGTCATCTGAGAAGTGGCTGAGGTCACTGGGCTTGTTTATCCTAGAGACAATGAGGCTGAGGGGAGACCTGAAAGGAGGTTGTAGTGAGGTGGATCTCCATGTCTTCTCACAAGTAACAAGCAATAGGATGATGGGAAATGTCCTCAAATTGTTCTAGGGAAGGTTTAGATTAATAAAAAATTCTTCACTGAAAGGACTATCAAGCATTGGAACAGGCTGCCCAGCAAAGTGATTGAGTCACCATCCCCACGGGTACTTAAAAGATATCACACTTAGGGACACGATTTAGTGGTGGATTCGACAGTATTAGGTTTACGGTCAGACTCGATAATCTTAAAGGTATTTTCCAACCTAAATGATTCCATGATTCTATGAAAATTAAAACTGACACAATGATGTCAGATGGAATATGCTGGCAACCTAAACCAGCAGGACTGAGCTTACCTGTTGGAGTGTAATTTCAAATCTAAGGCTTTAGGGCAGATGGGGGAAATTTTATTAATCTTAACTACCTGGGGACATTATTGTATATCAGATCTTACTGTAGTCCATTAGTTGCCTCCAAGGGATGGTCTGCTGGAAGTAAGAACATTTAGCCACCAACTGCATAGCCAGAGGTGTCACAGAGTGGTAAGCTGACCTCCGCCATGCCTTCCCCTAGCACCATCATCTCACTAAGGCATTGAGCACTTGTCTCCACAAAACGCTGTGGAAAATGAAGAGTGGGTTGTAATACAGCACACCTGCTTGTTCAAAAAATACCAAGGTTTCTTTTTTAAAAGAAAGCTCTTTGAAAGAAGAGCTACACATTGCTGTGCACTTCTTAAGTCCTTTTTTTAACTCTTTTAGTGGGGAAGCAAACTAATTTAATAGAGAAGGAGGAACTAGAAGTTGCCATGCTGTATACCCTAAATAGAGCGTTACCACAGGGAGGCTAAAATTCTTCCCAAGACTCGTCTTTGAAACCAACACCAGAAGAAATCCGTTCTGGCTCTCTTCAGCTTTCTGAAAAGAGGGTCAGTTCTTGTGAAAGGACAATGCAGTTCAAATCTAGTGAATTTAAGTGGAACAGACAAAAACTAATGTTGAAAATTCCCAATTTTATTTTTCAAGAGAATACATATTTTCCTTGCCTTTTTTCTAACATTGTCTGTAGGCATTCCTTTTCTCTTATTTTCGCTGTCAGAAACCAGCACATGTGGTCATATTATACTCTTTTCATTCTTCCTCATCTTTTACTTTTGCCATTAATTGAAAATCAGGACATGTGAAACATCACCTGATGTTACTGAAGTAAGACACTTTATGGCATAAAGCAGGCTTAATTTTTTTTTTTTTTTTTAATAATATGGTGCATACCTGAAAAGTTCAGCTTGTAATTTTTGGGTAATGCCTTGTGGGATAGTTTGTGCTAAGTGGAGCTGTCTCCATAGTCCAGCACATCTCTTGTGTCCTGATTCGGGTAGGTCTTACTATAGCACTGAATATAGAAGGCGATTTCTGTAAAAGTAGATTGGAAACTTAGAAATGCATCAGGGAGATGAGTTACATCCACAAAATGCAAATTCTATACCATCAGGAGGGGAAGTCACCCCTCCCAGAATATTTATTTATTTATTTTCTGTCAAGAAAGCTTCTTGCTAAACATGAAAGCAATCTTTGAGCACTGAACTGTAACTCTGCTGGGCTGCCTTCTTGTTGATAAAACTTGAAAAAGCAATTTACTCTCTTGGGCTTGTTTAAGAATTTACAGTGAAGAAAGGGGAGGAGTAGAAAGACAAGCCACATCCTCCTACCTCTGTCAAATTGCTGCCTATTTTTTAAGAAATGAGATGGAAGGTGCTCGGGAGGGAGGGAGAAGCAACACATACAGAGACACACCCACAGAGACAGACAGACACACACATACAGGACCCAAGGCAATGGTGGTGTTTCCCTTACTGCTGCAGTGTCTTCCTGCCCTTTATTTTAGAGGAACACTTCCAGCCATCACTTTGCTTTCCAAGAGGAGAAGCAGGGAAAACATCAGAGCATCTCTAGGACTGTCTGAAAAGCTCTGAACTCCATGCTGACAGAGAACACACACCCCTGCTCTGCTCCCCTCCCCTTGCACACACGTTTCCAAATGATAGCACAGAGTCCTGCAAGCACTTTCATTAAAAAAAAGACCCAGTATTCCTTAGGAGACTTGTTGTAATAGCTTGGCCATCAATTTATACTCTGAGATAGGAAAGAAAACAGGATTTGTGATGATGGGACCCTGAGGGCTTCTGGAGAGAGAAGGGGTTCCTCTGCCTTTTAAAGTTCATTGTACCAGAGAAATTAAAGAACATTAGAGGCTTTTCAAAACAGCTCTACTATGCAGAGATAGCACAGAAAACAATACTGAGTTTCCAAGGGACCCTTCTGTGCTGCTTCAACCCAGTAGTGCTTTCAAACCAAAAGCACAAAAAACTGTCACGCACCCAAACCTGTGTTCAGGATTTGGGCAACTACATTGGTTGTGATTCAGGTGACATTACTGACACTTAATACATCATAATAGCGATCATGTTACTCTGAAATAAGCGGATTCACATCCTAAAGAAGTTCCTCTGTGTAAGATGAATCTAGATAGGTAGGTCCAAGATGCCTCCTCTCTGGAAACTCTCCCTTTGATGTGTTCAGCGCTTTAAGGGGACCTCTGGTCAGTGGTTCTTGTGCTAGGGACCAGAAGGGGTGCTCTCTTGTGCTCATTCAGCTGACAACACTGTTCCTGATGGGTTGCATTTGACAGCCAGACCAACCTGTCTGCTTTTATTCTAGACACTTGATTTTCCCAGAAAGGCTTCTCTAGGAAAGCAATGTATGTTCTGCCATCCAAGCAATAGATGTTCAGTTCTCCATCTAACCTAATAATTACCCTTACTTTTTGAAAACAGGCTGTTTCTGTGTGCAGATGGTGGGAAGTGGGACAGAGGGGCTGTGCCTGTATGAAACAACAGGAATTGGCACAACTGTAGATGGAGAGCCAGCCTGTATGAGCAACAGCGATTCATATCTCTGTTTCACGCTGAATGTATCTTTAAGATGTACTTTTTAATATCATTTACAGCCAGAGTATATTAAAAAAAAAACCACAACAAAACCCACTGAAACCTGGAGAGATATTCATTGAGTGGCATAAGACAAGTGCACAGCTTAGAAGGAAATCGTGTAAGTGCTCTTTAATCCTTCCCATCTTCTTAATTTAGGAACAGAGATGGAGAAGGAACTTTACCTGGGCTGTAACAAATGCTTCAGAAGTAGCTATTCTGCATGGGATAGAGTTTTCCCTGCAGAGTTCCTTTAGGACCTAGGTTTTAAAACCAAAATAAAAGCCTAAGTCCCATGACAATGACATCAATACAAAGCACTTGTGATTTATGGTGTTGATCTCAAATTGCATGAATTGCCACCTGAGACACAAGGTCTTGCCTTGCATTTGTACTCTGTATTGATATTGTCTGAGCAGGTTGGAGGCAGTGCTCTGGGATGTGTCCTTCAGCCCTCCAGCTTGAGGTCACTTTTCCTTCTGGCAGACCTGCCTGAAGCCTGAGACACTAGGATACCTTCCAAGAAAACAGGATAAATATTCTTGTCTGTACCTCTTCCCTTCATGAAACAAGTGCTAAAAGCTCTAGGAGAGATATTGCTTACAGGCAACTGAGTTAGCTAGCACAGTAACCCTGTGACTACATCTTAGAAGTGCTTTGGGAAAAAAAATCAGGCAAATAAAAAACACTACAGAAGGCTAAATCCTCCTTCTGTATCCCAGCCCTCCCAAGAAAGATGGATGCTGTTTATTATAAAGTAATGCTGACAGGGTCCATGCTGAGGAGTACAAGAAACTATATTGTGAACTGGAAGCATTGCCAATATGTTCTGGGAAAATGGACTCTGGTGTTAAACTGAATACCTGGTCCTTTGGGATGAGAAGTGACAGTTAAGTAACAGCAGATGAGTTATGGCAGCTAAAAATAAAGGGTGATCTAGAGGAAGAGATGGGGTGAGAAGTAGTTTGATGTTGGAGGCATTCTCCAGCTTCCCTTTCTCACTTTTCTGAGCACAACAAGCTCTGCTTGATCCACAAGGCCATCACTCCAACTCTTATTAGTTCCCTGTGCTGCAACATTTCCACAGATCCTGTCATCCAGTTGCTGCTTTGGTGTGCAACACTTGACTCACAGCCTTCCTACCCTGCTGCATGCTGCTTTCTGTAAAACTTAGTTTGCAAAGACTCTGGGAGCTCCATATCCCCTCCAGCCTCAAACTAAGTACCATGAAGGCTCTGGAAGCACCCCTCCCACTGAGTTGTCACCATATCTGGTGTGCTGCCAAGTCACTTTTCTTTCCTTCTACTGGTGTTCTCTCTGCCTCAGCTAGGCTATGGAATCACTCTAATATGGGATCCACATGACTTAAAATAGCTTTTTTGTCCAGTATGTCAGCAGTTCACAAGTCACTGTATTTTTATTTTGCCCTGATGAACCTCAAATGTGCTTGGGGTTTAAAGCAAACATTTTATCCATTTCAAACACTGACTGAAAGCATCCCTATAAAACCTATCAACATTCAAAACTAGATGAGCCAGAGCAAAACTGCCCAACAGAAAGGATATGAAATTACTGCTGAGCGTTCACATTAAAATCATGAACACCAGGAAATGCGATGCTTCAGCTGAAACAATGTTTTCAAGCAGCAGCTAGACCTGGGGAGAGTGCGAGAATACTCCAGCTCATGATTGACATCTGCGAAGATGTAAAAGGCACAGAGAGGACAGCTGCTCATATCTAAACACAAAGTAGCTGCAGCAGTGCTGAAAATAGTAACGCTGAGAAAAGTGTTCCTAACCTTCCTTCTCAGCTCCACCTTTCCCTCTGTTTCTTCTCTCTCAGGTGAAGAACTTTCCGCACTTATACCCACACTCTGTGCATGGTGATGAACATGCCAACTGACATGTCACACTCCACTTCTCAAGCAGCCGGTATGCATGTTCGTGCTCATCATACCTAAATGTTAACTTTCCTTACCTCACCTAGGGCCACAGAATTTGTGAATTTTGCCGTGTTTTGGCTTCTTTTTTTGACCAGACTTAGACAACTCAAGGTGCTCTCCTGAACCAGAAGAAAGGAGGATCCAGAGGCCACACTTACACAGACAGAGATGCCACTTCTTAGAAGGCTGCTGCCCACAATTTTGAGTGCTTTCTGGAAAGTCTCATTTTTTCTAGAAATACTTCATTAGAAGTTCCAGTATTTTTTTATTACCACTAGGAGATGATAGTATATATTTCAGTCACTCTGTTCCTTTACACTAACACTGAGACATCTGTAGGTGTTGCTGGATCATACTGCATTTTTAAGATGTCTAGATCTACTATACAGATACATTCTTTTAAAGCTTATAGCTCACAGGAATAAATGATTAATCTGATAAATGAAATGATAGACTCCAGCATTTTTGCAAAAAGTAGCTATTTGTCTAGAGCTTGTTATTCATTAATAGTAGATGAACAGTATCAAAATATTTACTTCTAAATGGTTCACGACAATAAACTGTGTGCAACATTAGCTGTCCATGGTCAGTAGCACTGAACAAGAAACATGCTGAGGGCAGTGTGATGTTTCACTCTCCCTGTCAAATTGTCTGGAGCAACACCCAACTGCATTTTACATGTTTAAGGCTGGGTCTCAGGTTTTGTGACATTTGCAACTTGGTGGCCATAATAGCTGATTAAGAGTATTCACCAAATATGTTGAACATTTTGGGACAGAGACAGTCATTGTTTTTCTACAGAACTTAGCACAAAGATAGGGAACTCAAGGCTCTTCACCTAACCTTTGCAATGGGAGAAAAGATTGTAAAAAAGCTGAGTGGTCTTGTGACTCCGCTGTACCAGCTCAGTGAGTGGGAAACAGGCTTCTTAAATGACTGAAAGAGAGGATAAAACATTTCATCCTCTTGATTTTAAGGTGGGTAATCTTTAGAGAATGATAGAAATTTTTTACCCTCTGTTTAAAAAATCTTCTTTTTCTATGTAAGCAAGAAGGATTCACATCCTAGATTATCAGTTCTTATGGAGGAGTTCAGGTCCCTGTCCAGCTCAGTTCACTAGAATTTTGAAGGTGTGTTACATTCCAGATGAATGCCCAACTAATTGGATTATTGGGTTGCTCTCTGTTTGGATAGTCTCACCCACCTGACGAATATAACTTTAATCCAGGATTAAGTCTTTCTAGAAGGAAGTTTTGTCAAAAGCACCGTTATTTTCTCAAAGTTTAGATTCCACAAATCACTATTTGCAAGAAATAACAAAATATTTTGAAATGTTTTGTTGGGTGGCTGTTGGAGCCAAAAGGTAATCTTCCATGCTAACATTCAGAAAACATTTAGTATTTCTGTGAAGAAGGTAGCAAAAATATCAAGTACTTGAATAGGAGTATCCTATGAATAACAAAAGAGAGAATTTGCATATTTGTTTAGAGCCGTCCTTGAAGCTCCTCTTGGTATAACTCAGTCAGCTCAAATCACCTCTCTATAGAATGCTTCGCTGTCAAGCATATCAGAGCAGCGATTAGATAATTTTGCATGGCTTTGCTATTGAACTGAGCTTTATGTGGATGTTAGAAAGTAAAAAAAAAAAAAAAAAAGGCACAAAGAAATGAAAGCAGGTGGTAGGGTTGGCAAAAACATCTGCTCACCCAGAACCAAAAAGACTGCAAAGAGATTCTGTGTACTGGAGAGAGACACTAGTGGAGTGACATGCAGTGGGTTAAAACTAATAAATAAGAAATGGCACATGGCAAAAGGCACTACGAGCAGAAATGAAATTCAGTTCTTTTCTGCATGTCCGCAGGACACAAGTCAGAGGTGTATGCAGGGTACACATGCTGAACTCTGAAGATTATGCACAGCAGTCCAGTAGCATATTTGCTCTGCTACCTGCTGGTCTGGATCACAACCTGATGATGTGAGTTTCCAGTCCTAACATCATCCATGTATTTGCCACGGTTTATATTCCTGATATTTCTTTCCAATAATAACTTCCCTTTAGGCATGGTTATTAAGACCTCCGTCACTGTGAAATAGCTTGTGTTCACCGAGGCAGTCTTTTAATGGGATGTGACGCTGTATAGCAGAGTTTCATCTACTACATTCAAGAAGCTAAATGATAGATTGTTTATTCCCCTAATCCATCTAATTATGGCATCTTACAGAAAATTGGAGAAAAAGAATTTTTTGCCGTAGGTGATGCTGAGAGAGATCTGAGAGCATGTTGATTTAAAAGGCCATAAAGGCATTGTCTAAAATATATACAGAGTAGCTTGTTGATCTCACTGTAAGAGACAGCACTGATAATTCAGTCCCCCCTGGGAAATGGCCTGTTACCAGATGCTGCAAAAATTTCTGCCTTCTTTTGTCTTCCTTTTAAGGTTGGGAAGCTCAAGAGGGAAGCTGTAGAGATGTCCTTATAAAAGCTACATCCAAGCATGGAAGGGAGAAGGTGTGGAAAGAGAGCTACTTCAATAAAAGCAGAGTCACAGGGCTGAGGCATGCCTGGGGAGCAGCACAGAGGATGTGCCTCCCATTTGCTGCCACATAAACCTTCTCCCATGCTGCCTGCCCTGGCAGCAGCACTACAGTAGTACATCACATACATCCTGGAGCATGGCCTTTGATGCCCCACTGATGCCTCCTGGTCACTTGGCACTTCACAGAGTGGGGAGGACTGGTGGTGCTTTCTTCTCTGATAGCTACTGTGAGTGAAGAGAATGAGTTGTTCTGGGAGCTTTGGTGCAAATAAAGCATAATGTCTGTAAGGATACCTATCCCTGGCTTCTAACTTTGGTGTTTAAGGAGGTACAAAGTCTGCCTGAAACTTTCTGCAACGTGTCCTATGAAGACTCATGTCCATGTTGTTCACCTGGGGTTTTGGATCACAAGACACAAAAGAGTCCTTGCCTCATACTCTAAAGGAGATGCCCATGTGTACAGAACAACCTATTTCAGTGAAACTGGTTATCATCCCATTAGACTGGTTTAAAATTTGACACTGTATTCAGAATTTATTGGCGAGTGGAAGAAGAGAGGATGCTCACACAAAGCATGATGATACAAACTTCTAGTAGGAAACCAGACAAAAATGCAGCTTCATTTGAGTTCACTATGTACACTGTTGAAATTTAGGACATGCATAATTTTTCTACAGTCCTATCTCTTCCACAGCCTTATTGCTTTCTATACTACTCCCAGTGTATTTATTTTCTTACTGTTGTTGCTTTTTGCATGTCTCAACATTTTAAAAAGGTTTCATCTCCCCACACCTGTCCACTGTCCCCACTTGCCATTATTAAGTCAGGTCAGGTGTTTTTAGACTTAATTGCATCTAATTATCTGCAAAATAATTAGTATTTCTTATAGAAGCTGCCTGTGTTGATTTTCATTGGGGTGCAGGAAAGCAACAAGGTAAAGAGTTTGACAATTAAATCTTCATTATTATGTTCTGCCTTTATATTATGTTCTCTCCTCTATATTCTCTGTTTAATAAATCCTTCACTGCAGAAATGGGTAGACCAGAGCTTATTTGAGAAGAACACTGTGAAGAGCATAAGATTAGTTTTTCATCTGTTTTGAACTCTTGGCAAGGTGAGAATTGGGGAAGAAGCTCAGGTTGAGAAAATCAGGGAAAGTAGTAATACAGAAAAGATTCTTTCTTCTTGCAACCTGCTTGCCAGATGGGTTGCCAGGCACAGGTAACAGGCTGAGAGAGAGAATTATTATATCTTCTTATAAATCAGAACTCAAAAAAATGTAATCTGTGGAGGGTGTATGTAAGAGATGCCATTTTAGTTACCAGAGATTGAAACAAGTGCTTCCAGGAACACAAGCAGGAAGGGCTCCTGCATGTATTGCTATGACCTGTGGTTCTCAAATCCTAACAAGAAAAGTCCTGCTAAGTTTGTAGCAAGTGGAAGGTGCAAATGTTGTCTCTCCTGTTCTGAGGTTACAAGAGACCAATATATGATTGTATACCTTGCAGGGCAGTTGGAATGGTTTTCCTGTGCTTGTGAAGAGGAAGAGGGGTGCAAGAAAGTTTAGCTTTTAGGTAAAGCTATTGACTAGGTTCGTCAAATGAATATATCTTTGAAGCTGCAGTAGTTTACACCTGGGTACAAAACACCTTTAAATTCATTCCTGAACTTAACTACATTTGCAGAATGCTGTGGCCTCTCCCCTTCCCTCCAGTCAGTTGAAGGTGCTTGAATGCTCTGCAAAGCTCCAGTTCAGGAGGCATTCGTTCTGCAGTCACTTAACCTTGTGTTCTCTGTCTTGGTGGTGCTGTATCATCATGTTTGTCCTCTAACCTAAAGGCTTGGTCCCTTCAGACATAAACTGTGAGGCTAGCTGTTGCACGAGGAGGTAGGGACAGAGAAGAAATAAAGATACTCACTGAGGTTCAAATTTACAAAGGGATTTAGCTGCCTAATGGCATTGGTAAGCTATGTTATTATGGCCCTTGGAACCCCAGCTTTCAAATAAATCTCTGTGCCTAGTCTTTGGAAAAGGCGGGCCCTACTGAAGAGACATTTAAAGGGCTTAAACAACAAAAAAAAAAGTTCTGAGCAGAAAATTGTATAGAGGCAGTCTAGAGAAGACATCAGCCAAAGGTGTTGCATGAAATTCCGTTGGTCTGCAAGTGTTTTAACGAGCTGTGGAATAACTCTTATTCCAAATAATGGGGAGTAAACATGGAGAGTAAAACATGGTAAGTAGGAAAATGGAGACATTGATCAGAAAAAAAGAGCATTGTTTTTTCCCTCCTACCTATAGAATAAAAAACATGAGGGGAAGCTAAACTGATAGCTCACTGGGCGGTTAACGAGAAGGCAAGAGGAGAGCAAATGTGCTGATGGAAGAGCCCACTGTCCCCTACAAATCCCAGCTGCTCACTGTCTTCTTTCCCTCTAGTTCCTAAGCAGTAAAAGTAAACACAGTAAAAATCAGCAGCTGGGATTTTTTGCAAGGCAACAGCACCGAGCAGAATTCTTCCCTCCATATTTTATAATTTATCTGAAGGCTACAGACATCTGTTCAGATGGCCAAGGGGAGAAAAAGCATGAGAGATTTGGGCTAAATTCAGCACCACTTAGGAAAGATGCACCTGGTCTGCCATTTGTTATGTTCTCTTCTCTGTGTTTTATGATTTATATTTTATAAATCTTTTCCATTGTGGCTTCCCCTGCTTCCCTCCTTCTGTTCCAGTTTGATCAGATTGTAAAGGTTCAAAGTGTACTCCTGTTACTTTAATTAAAGTCATTTCCCTCTGCCCTCTCTGTTAGAACAGATGTATTGGAAATCCCCAGGCACCTCCTCCCGGGGCAAAATTGGACACTAAAACATAAAATTGCATTAAGACAAATTCCCTGTGCTAATTGCTTTTCTCTATGCAGCAGGGATACGCAGGAGGGAAGGCATTTCTCTGTGCTAGAAGGTCTATTTTACCTTCTGTAATAAGCCTATGGTGGCTACCTGAATTCCTTCTCACATCATCTTGCCATTTGCAAAAAAGGCTCAAGATGATAGAAGCTACAAGACATATTTGGCATGATTTGGTATCTTTATTGACTCTCCTACCCATATCCTGGGGATCCCATGTCACTGGCTAGTTTCTGAATTTACCATTCTGTTTTCGGTGGAGAATCGTGCCTGGCACATGGAGATTATTTAGGCACCCTTTTCCCTCAGCTAGGTTTAAAGGTGAGAGAAGGAGCATATAGCTTGAGGTAAAACTAGACTTTCAGTATTAAGTCATGAGATGGGGCAGGAGAATATATTCCTATGATTATGCTCAACAGAAAAGTGCCAACTCTTGGATTTTAGCCAGCTTGTGGAGTAGCTAATTAGTCTATATGAGCTTGTCCTGGAGAGCATTTAGAGCTATATTTTTCCTGCTATTGGACTTAGCTGCCCCTTTAGCTTCCCCCTCTTCCTCAACCTTGCTTAATGGAGATTTATTCTCCATATGTTGTTTATAATCCCACATTCAGTCTTGATGCTAATTTCTCTCTTTTGCAGGCTCTTTAAAACACTGCAGATATTATGGTGTGTTCACCTTTCCCGTCTGCTCTAAAAGGATATCCCTTACAGGAGAAAAAAATCCACATCTCTACAGAGGCCCATTTCATCTTGGCTAGAACATGCCACAAGGCCTGAGCACAAACAGCAAATGACCCAGGCAGTGAGACAGTTGTATAGCTAGTCAAAGCATCCTTGACAGGCAATGGAGGACAGTGAAGAGCTGCGTGGCATGGAATATAAAGCTCTGCTTATTTTGAGGGAGTAAAGCGTAGTTACATGCAGAGGTTAAAAGGGAAGTAGAAGATTGTGGATTTTGTTCTTACATGAAGAAATATTGTGTATACTGTGCCTATAGTGGCCTGTCCTCGAGCCCTGGCTGTGCTCCCCAGGTAATATACCCAACCTGTGCTCACTCAGCAACTCTGTATGCGTGCCAGACTGTATATTAGCAAAACCTCAAAAATGCCCAATCCTAGCAGCGATCTCCAGCTTTATGTACAAGTAGAGCTGCTATGTGTGAATCAGGCTGCTCTTGGTTCACAGCCAAGTACCACTCCAGAAAGTTACAGCCTTTTTTGCATTATTGGCTCCCAGAGTCAAACTCTCTTTAGCTCTCCACCTCATCAGAAATGCAGAGCAGTGTAACTCCATCTCCTCACCCAGAAGCCAATGCAGAATTACAGTAAAAAGAAGGACAACAGCATTAACAAAGACCTTTCTCCTTTCTTTGCACATTATTTTCTAGAGACAGTTTTTCTCTCTAATTTTACATGGCACGCTGGAACTTACCATCTGTTTCAGAGAGCCCTCAGATGAGCAAAAAACAGGCCATGTCTTACAGTAGAAGATGAAATCTTTGAGCACCATACAAACTTCTGACAGAGCAAGGTTTTGAAAAACATTTTAATTGAACATTATAAACAATTCTGTCCCTCCCTAAGTGCTTCCTAGAGAAGAGGCAAGATTTGCACTGTCATTTCGCAAGCTCAGGTCCTGCTCCCTGAAGAACAACATAAGCCTGTCATTCTTGGGAAAACTCCCATTTCCCTCTCATTCTTGGATTTTCTGATGCAAGTATTCATTGCACACCAATTTACTTCCCATTTCCATGCTGCATTCAGACAGTCATCGACACCTAGATTCCCACCCTTCCTATGACACTTTTAGTCAATGTACCATTCCTCAAAGGTCCTAAAAATGTCGAGATTTTGTCTAAATCCAATTGAAGGTCTCCTATTTTCTTATTAAAGGGAGATCAAACTGGTCTGATCTATGATCCGTAAGCCAAATTCAGCATGACCAGCATCCAGTCTCTACATTTGAAAATTTAAGGAAATTCAGAGTCTCCATCAAACTTATCTATTTAATTTTTAAAACATCTGTGATTGTATGCAAGCATCCAGAACAGCACAAAAAGCAATCATTTTTAATTGACTTATAAATTATTAATATTCAAATGTTGAAATCCAATAGCCTAAAGATGATTGCTATACTAATGCATGAATATAGTGAAAAATCCAGTTATACATGGTACAAGAAAATGAACTGAAGGGGAAAAGGTAATGAACAGGCAAGGGTAATGACCACTCAATGGATAGACATTATATGGGATTCCAACAACAAGCATAAAATGTGCTTTCTAAAAGAATGCAAAGACAGAAAGTAAGAAGGTATGCACTTAGGTATGAATTTTTCATTAGAAATAGCTTAGGCTAAAATTGGTAAATGTTTCATTGCTGCCAAAAATTAGATAACTATAGCATGCTACATCAGTGACTCCATGTCAATAACATCAGACCACAAATCCTCATTGTTGAACACGGGTAGGTGTCTGTGTGCTATTTTTGAATTTGGAAAATATCTGTAAGCAAATTTTAATTTTCTGTTCAAGTCTGTTGTCATTCTAGAATAAGAGGAACACGTTTAAAAGTTTATGTTTAACAGGGAAGGGAATACAGATAGGGGTATGTTCCGGAGCAAGCACCATTGACAGATTTACAGGATAACTGATGAGGTTTTGGAAAGCAGGTTGCACAGGATACAAAGGACACCTTGTGCCTGTGAGGGTTGTGAGCACTGATGCGTATGCTGACAAGGTTTGCACAGCTTGCTTGTGTGTACCTTTGCCTTTGCACACTATATTGGAGGTGAGAAGAGCCTGAGCTGGCAGGAAGACATGCAGCTTGAACGTGACACAAAACAGAGTTAGTGATCATATATTTGCTTGGAGGATGCTACAAGCTTTGGACATTTGTGAGCTTTACAAACTGATTTAATTGCTACTTCTTATGAATTTGCTTCTTACTTTTTTTTCTTTGGTTTTGTTTCATTCTTGGTCAGAGATGGATACTTTTTTCTTTTAAAGTAAAAACTAAACATAATAAATTCGAGCTCTCTGAGTAATGAAGGTATCTGGGAGGCGTATTTAATGCAAAGGAAAGTCCTAGTGGGAAGAAAAGTGTGTGGATACACAGGGTAGTCATGATTTGGGTTGTTTTCTATTTTACTTTTTTTTTTTTTTACTGCAAAATGTTTTGTGCCAAGAAAGGACTGTATAAGAACTGCGTGCCTTATTGGTTTTACTTGTCTGGCATTTTATAGGTAAAGATCCTATAGAATCATTAAAAACTGTGCTTCCTATTAATGCAAATGACAAAAGAGAGAATGATGCTTCTGAGAAGCCCAGTTCCTGGGGCTGAATCTCCTAGCAGAGTGAGAGTTGGACAGAAAGAAGTCTGATGGGTTATTTATTCTACACTGCATCCATCTCTGGCAAATACGGCATAATTCCTTTTTATAGACTGAATGATCAAGTACCAGCTTTGTTAAAGGTTGAGGTTTTTTGCTTTCCCTCATCACACTGTTGACTGGGGACCTTCCTCTAAATCCATTTGATCTTATATTGACATGCTGTACATTAGGCAGACGGTAATCTCCCTTCCTACAATGGTTATCCACACGATATATTGCTAGGCAGCCATCACATTCTTTACCAGCCCTAAATAAGAGATAAATTAGCCAGGTTGATTCCTGTCTTATTCACAGGAAGGCTTCAGTCCTCCGCTCATGTTTTAGCAATCTGTGCCTATTTTAATTCAAATTAATTCATTGTCATCATGGCTAACTAGAACTGGACACTCTGCCAAGATGTAGTCCTTGGTATTAACCTTAGCTCTATGTATCTTGAGATCACAGCTCTTCGGTCATCTCACACTGATGGGTCATTGACAGCCTGTATTTGTAAGTCATTCACAAGACTTCCCTTATTTAAAACTGTTGACAGTGTGTGACTTGATATCTTACACTATTCTTCTTGGTGATTTCAACTTTAACAAGTTCTCTTTTATCCGTGCTCTGCTCTTATTCTTTAAGTTTGTTGCATGCAGTTCTTCCTCACCTTTCCTTTTATATGTATCTGTCCTACACAAAATATATACCTCATATTTTGAGGTACATATCAGCAATTGGGAGCTATTAGGAAGAAGATAAGAAAATGAAGAGAAAGACCTTCTGGGCCCCTGAAGAATCACAGAAGATCTATACCCTCCCTTGGAAGACAAATCAGAACCGATTTGTTAGATTTTGCTAACTCTCATTTGTTTCAACACATGATTTATCACCGGGGGCTCCTCTTACATCTCTGAAACAAATGGCAGATGCTTTCTGTGTTTGCTTATTTCTCCAGCCACTTCAGATTGAGCCAGCATCAATTCCAGTATCTCAAGGAGGGCCCTGTTTGTGCAGTTTGACAATAAAATCTGTATCTTTATTCGCAGCATTTAGTGAATTCATAAAATGAGGTCGATGCCATCCTAATGGTTATTTCATCTGTGGGTCAGTCTTAAACAGGTCCTCAGAACACAGATGGATGCAAACCCAAGAGAAGAGAACATCTCTATTACTGTGGTGGCACAGTGAAGAAGTGGCATGCAAATCAGCAAACAAGTCAAGGAAGCTGATCTCTAAGCAAATGATGTGCAAGCACCAATTCTGACTTTCCTTTACAAAGAGGTGCAAAGAACAAAGAGGGCTTAGCAGCCTCTCTCTCTGGGTTTTGCCAATCACAGAATCACAGAATTGTTGAGGCTGGAATAGACCTCCGAGATCATCAAGTCCAGCCTATGACCCAAGGTGGAAGGCTGGAGCAGACTGGGATGGGACTCAGAGGTACAGTCATTTTGAATTTCGTCAAAGAGGGGAGACACAGCTGTGATTTTTGGTTATGAATTTTCCCTCCCTCCCCATGGCTGGAACATGGTCACGTGTGCACCCTTTAGAAGAAGAGACTGAGATGATGAGTTTCTAGGGATGACAGCAGGGGAATGGAAGCCTGTAGCTCACTTGGAGTGTTGTGTATTCTCTTCACAACATGTCATGCAGGTGTGCCTATGATGCTGTGCAGTCGAATTGGGTTGCCAGACTTCCCCTGAGTCCCAAAGCATTCTGTGCTGGCTGCTGGAGTAAATACCTTCTACAGCTACTGCTTCAGTAGGTAGTAGCTGTGCGTGCTATAGCCTCTGTCAGATCTCCTGATCTCTTTTGCACTGAAAGATGCAGGTTTGAGATGTAAGGAAAGAAAGGAACTTAAGGGAAAAATAAAACCTCTTGGAATGCGAGGGCAGATAAAGGTTATTTCAGTTGTATAAAGACTCTTCATGACTATTCCTACAATGCTTCCTTTGGACTATTGATCTGATGACACATTTTATGTGCTTTTTTAAAAAAAAAAATCATCAAACATAGCCTTGATTTTTGGAGGGAAAATAAGAAGGAAAAACAAAAGGCAATACATCAAATCAGATAGTCACTCCTGAAGGATAGACCTCTAGAGGGCAAGTGCCAGAAAAGCTTCCATTTTGCCCAGTTTTGAGTTGAGTGAACAAACTCCTGTGATGACATAAACTGATCTACCAGGCCTTTTCATCCTGGGAGATGACAATACACCAAGCTACAGGCTATGAAAGCACGCAAGATGCAAGGCAACAAGTGGGGAACTTCTAGCAAGGTGTCATTAAGAACAGTCTCTAATGTTCCACAGTTGTTCAGCCACCCCACTGTACTTTCTAGGCCACTATCCCCATGTTTGACCACTGTCGTTCCACTAGGAATTTTTTTTTCACCCAATGTCTAGTCAGGTTTTCCTTTACTGTTTCACCAATGCTGAACAGAGTGGAAAAATCTCCACCCTCGACCTTCAGGCTATACTCTTGCTAATGCAGTCCACTGTCAGGTTGGCTTTTTCCACAAGGACACAGAGCTGTCTTGTGCTCAACTTGTCCACCGAGATTCCCAGAACTACCTGCTTACATCAGAACTGAATTTCTTGGAGAGAGCAGGAAGTCATAGCGTTTGGGGTATTCATACCTTCGAAGTGAACAAGGAGAGGTTAAGTAGGTGATAAGCACCATGGATTTGACCTAGGCCCCTGAAAAGAGAGGAATTGCTGTATTCTATATGCCATGAGGAAATCTTTCGAGAAACTTTGCTATGTTGCTTTCCTTACAGATCTCCAGGATTTATAGCTTTAAATGCTTTTATGCAGGGTGAAAGAAAATGGAACATCATTAGCATATTTTTAAAGACACTGGAGTGCCTTTTCATCTCCATCACTGAGAAACTGAGTCATCTTCACTCTATGCACATTCTGTCTTTGAGAGCTTTTGTTCAAATGATATTTGCTACTTAACAAAACTTGATTTAGTGAGCAGGTATGCTTAGAAGAATTGGAAGGGAAATAATAGCATTCCATTGGAAATGTTAATATAGACATTAAACGGCACCAAAATCCAGACAAGTTAGTGCTTTTATTAACTTACACTCCTAGCCATTAAATGTTTTTCTTCTACAGTTGCTCCTTCTTTTCCTACTTTCTTATTAGTCTAGCTCTACACATCACACTCATTTTCTCCTATGTGGGATCTTTAAATGGTATCACCCATTAATTTTTCCACAGTAAATATATTGGATTTAGGGACAATGTGGTGTCTGTAAAAAATTGGAAGACAAATAGCAATTACTACCTCCAGGCAGAAAGCAGACAAACCTTTCCTGCATGGCTGTAGTAGAACAGTGTGGACTATACTGATGAGATGTAAGACTGCCACTGAGCTTCAGTCAAGGTACACTTTGTTGCTTGTACTTCTGCTCTTTGACCTTCATCCAGTCCTGTTGGTCCTGGCTTGCAGTAAGGATCCCAGTCAAAAGCTTTTCATCTTCATGTTTTGGAAGGGTCACCCAAGAACACCTCTCCTTTGCAAAGAGCACAATGAATTCTGAAGCCAAAGGTGATTTGTCTGAATGGCTTTATGAATGTCAATAAAGTAATGTGTAATAATGATATACATTTAATTCCCAATTCCGATCATTGCTTTAGTCATGGTGACCATAACTTGTTTTTAGCTTGGAAGGTTGCAAAAATGTGGAGTATTTACAGAGTGAAGCAGCAATATCAGGTCTATACCAATAGGGAATAGATTCATAGATCACGTGTCCATATAAGACCATTAGGAGTCACCAAGTCTGATATCAGAGGTGTGGAACTTCTCTGAGCAATTCTGGCTTGAACTGAGAAGAAAAAAATTGAGCTTTACTTAAACATTGACAGAAGTGAAATTACCAATAGCCTTGGTCACTGCTCCCAGTTGATAATGATCCTCAGTCTTCCACACTACCATCTTATTTTCAGCCTGACTGTACACTTTCCATGCTTCCCACTCAATAAAATTTGGTATTTCTACGTGAAACATAGTGAGAAGTCCCTATGCAGCTATTTTCTTTCTCTCAAAACCAAATCCATTGCTTCTGTTTCAAGCTTCTAGGAAAAAAAAAACAACACATTGTTTGACTCAAATGAAAAAAAGCTCTCTGGCCTTTGTTAGTCCATTTTGAATTATTTCTTGCTGGTCTGCCAGGACTCAAGATAAACTCTTCATTGATGGTGCCTCCAATCTTTGCAGCAGGCTCACTCAGAAAGCGTTGCTGTGACTGGTAAGCAGTTGCACAGCCAAATAACACATATACACCACTGATGAAACTCAGCTCAGTAACTACTCCTGAGGGAGCCAATGATTCAAGGTTTGACACAATGGAGAAGGACATTCCACTTGCAAATAGTTTCCAGCTGTTCATTCAGATGTGTGTGCTAAACACTACTAAAATTGAAAAGATGCTAAAGTGTAAAAGCCAAAGAAGTAAAAAAAGAATAGTACTGGTGTGAAAAAAAAGAGTGACAATCAAATAAAAAAGAATCAGGACTATTGTTACTCATTCTTTGCAAAAATGCTGCTTCTCTAAGAAGAAGAAAAAAACCATACAAAACCAAAAGATTAAGAAGTCTGAAAGAGTTAACAGTTTCAGATTGCTTCTCCAGTGCCATATAATTCCCCGTCACTGTATCTCACTATCACTGTATTTACACCTCCCACACAGCCTTTCCGTTGCTTCTTGTTTTGTGCTGTAATGGAAATGCTCTGCTGGATTTCTACTGTTGACTTTATATGTTGTTTATTAAGTGTATAGAACATATTTTGAAAGAAACATGTCCCCGGGTACATCAGGCTGTGTCAGACTGTGATAGGTTTTCTCATAGTGTGCTAAGCTGGTGAACCAGAAGAATTTGCTTGTGGTGGAGACTAAAATGATTGATCTGTTTGGTGGCTTGAAATGTGTTGATTATAGGGTGTTGTAGGCTTACGTAGGTGTATGGGAAACTTTCTAGTTAGTATTTGGACATACTGCATAGTAGGTAGCATAAGCAACAGGGATATTTTTAGTGTGTGCAGTAATGTATGTTTGAACTTTAGCACATTAAAATCCCCTATTTCCTGTTTAAGGGATCTATTTCTAATCGCCTAGTAATAGCCTCTTTTGATATCCACACACCTTTTAGAAGAAAATTTGAAAATTAATACATGATGATTGTACTTCTGAGGTGAAATAAAAATCAGACTGTAAAGAAGACATTTTTAAGACATTATGAAATGAAGTTAATTAACCCTTAACCATTTTCCACTTAACTAATTAGCTACTTACCCCTAAAGTATTTATAAAAGAAATATGGTGGAGTCCCTGATGATCTGCAGGCTTTAAATCGCACTCAAAAGCCTTTCTAAGAAGTTCCCTCCAGACGATCAAGTAGCTATGGACTTGCTGTGGAAATCGCAAGAAGAAATTTCATAGTTAAGTAGGAGATTAGGAGATCAAATAACATTCTCTATAATTCTATCATTCAGAGCTTTCACAGAATCAAAGAACTTTCTTCTGCAGCTCTCCAAGCACTTAAAAAATGAATATATTAAACTTAATCATGGACATATCACCCTCTTTTTTTCTCAGCTGGGCAAACTGAGGCACAGTGAAGTTACAAGGCTGATATTTTTAAAAGTGGCCTGGAATGCTGGATGCCATCTCTTCAGGATGTTCAGCCTTTGATGCACAAAGGGAGATTAGATATCTCATAGTAAGCTACCTGAGCTTCTGTGTTCCACCTGCACAGTGGAAGAATATATGATAGCAGGAGACTGATATCTTTACTTCATCCTTTTCCCTTTTATTCTTCTGCAGTAATACACAGACCTTAGCACATTGCTCCATGTGCTGGCAACTGTGGTTCCAGATGACCAAGTGGATCAGCCAGTGTACTTCTCAGCCCCCTGAAAAGGGAGACTCTGTGTACGATGAGTGGATCAAAAGTCCACACAGTAGATTAAGGAGGGCCAGAGAGAGTCATGAAATGTAGGAGTGAATTGTAAGGTGCCAAAAATATTGCTTTTGCTGCCAAAATCTAAGACAATCTTTCCCTTCTCCCCTCATCTTTTACCTAACAGCCATCCACATATCGATAACACATGATGCCATGACAATCATTAACCACCAACCTCTAGAAACACAGAAAAAAGAAATAACATGACCTGGAGCCCTGTTAAGTCCTATGTTTTGGCCTCTTACTCTGTCTCACAGTGTTATCCCCAAGCACAGACAGATGTAGGCTGCCTGTGTAACATTTTTGGCCTTCTCCCCTGAGCAGCTGCTCTGGCCAAGTTTTCTCATCAGTGATCAATGATCACCAGACCAGCGAATGGGACATACGCACCCAGCAGCAGATGGCAGTGACTGTACTCAAGCATGACAGCTCTTTGCAGGCAGAACTGGCTGCAAAGGGAAGCAGACTGTTCAGGCCACCTAAATAGAACTCTCCCTCTGCTCTGAGCCTCAAGTAGAAAGCATTTTGCTACCTGCTAAGACATCTGAACAACCTACTGAAGGTCTGGAGCATTCTTTGCTGTATGCTAGAAAACTGCCTGGGAAACAAAAGAGTTTCTCTGGCTTCTGCTTTCTAGGACTCCATAGATGGCCCTTCATTTGAGTGAATCCATAGTATCTGGTGTATGTTAGCAGGAAAAATGGGAAACCTGGCCTCTGTAGCACTGTCCCCTATTCAGCCCAGACATACTCTGTCAGGAGAAGTAGCCATCTCTGTGATTCTAGAGAAAGCATTATCCTTTGAAGGACCCTGAAGATCTGAGAACTGCCAAAGGCTGTTTATGTACTCCATAGTCTCCTATTTGTTCCTATATCCTACTTCTAAAACATCTTGGAAAATCCCAATTCAGCATTTGATTCCATGTTTCTCTGAAGTGGGGTAATTGAGCTCATAGCTAAGGGAACTGTTCTTTATTGTTGTATTAGGACATATTGAGAATCAACCAGCCCCATTTCGTCTAATCATGCTCTTCTTAAATGTGGCAGATAATTCCTCCTCTGCCACCACTTAATAGCTGTGAATATAGAGGAAGCATTTTTTTGTTTGTTTGTTTATATTAGGTAGCAGCTTCAGTTATGGGCTAGAGCCCCATTACGCAGGGAGTTGAAAAAACAGCATTCACGATAAGCTTGTAGACAGTTATCATACCCCTCAGGCATTTGGCATGTTATTCTTTAAATGGAGGAGTTTGAAGGCAGATCAAACTAATCTACTTTATAATTCATATCTTTAGATAATTTTGATTAATCCCCATAATAAGGAAGTTCAAGAGCATTCCCATGGAAACAGACTCTGAAGCAACTTGTCTGCATCCACATCATAAAAAGATGTCCGGAACAGTAGCCAGTATTCCCAGTATGCTCTCAGAAGCACCTCACAGAGTGCTAGTTCTGCCCTGTGACACAGCATCTCCATTTGTGCTTGCTAGCGTTTGCACAGGTCTTTTCTGACATTAGGAAATAAGATACGAGTTTGTATTACAAAGATTAGTACAAATTTCATGAGTATGCTGTCTTAAATTGAGATAGCCTTTCCCCTTCTCATACTTGCTTGGAAACTGAAGATGTGTAATCTCACTTCATAGCCACACTATTTAAATCAGTATGTTGTCGTTTGCCATTAACCTTTGCTTTTGACTACAGGATTTCTCTTCTCCAAATCTTTTGGAAACAGTTTTGTGCATGAGCTTTCCGAAAGTATTATAACAAACTTTAAAAAAAGTGAGCAAAAATACTTGATATGGTTCATCTCCTCATGGGCCTAAACTGACTGTCACAAAGAAACTGGCAAGTCAATCCTAGATGAGGTGCTAACAGCATAGCATTTGAGAACCCTGGAGAAAGCAGGTGCAATTGTGGAGAAATGTCAGGAACTTACAATAGCCCTGCACTTTGCATGTTGTAAAATGGAAGGGAATGTCCAGGGAATGCTGGTTTGGTTGGAAAAGAGCTTGAGGTAGACTGCAAGGCAGGCCTGGTCTTACAAGACAGCAAATAGATCGGAGAGGCATGTCTTCTAGTTGGAATTCAGCTTCTGTCTTCAAAGAGCTCCTTAAAAAAAAAATAATTAAAAAAAATGTCTACCTTATATAACACCTCCTATAAGAGACATCAGAGACACCATCTATGGAGGAAATTATTAGGACCTACTGCAACAGCAGCAATCACTCATCAGCAAAACAAGAACATAATACAAAACAGGCTGAGAATCCCTGCTGTAGAATTAACTGAATTGGATGTGAACCATTTTTTTCATGTCTGCATAAAGCACTCAGGGTTTTCTTTTTTGTGATCCGTCTGTATTATCTGTAGCAATAGTGTGTTATTCAAAGGCAGATTAAGTTAAACTTCTCTTCCCAAGTGGCTACTCCTTATAACTAGAAAACAATTCCAAAGTTAAGGGAATTGAATAGAAGATTTACTGCTCACATTTAGACCATAGTATTAACTTCCATGCAAGTAATAATAGAGAATGATTCAACTGTAGAACTGAAACATACATTTATTACAGAGGGACACACTACCATTTAGAAGGAAAAGAATGTCTTCAAAAATAACTTTTATAACAAAGCTTATTGGTCCACATTTGAAGTAGACTGTCAAATTAATTATAAACAGCTATAGCATTTCTGTTTTCCAAGTATGTAAGTAACAATAGCATGTAAGAGCTCAAGTTGGGTCTGCAATCCTGTACCACTAGATATGGTAAAGTTAATGGAGATGCTGTCTTTCAAAAACCTACACTTTAGTGGCTTTCTCTGATGGAGTGCCTAGTTAACAATTTGGGAAACCTCAAAATTACCTGGTTAATCTCTTAAACTAGAGTAAATGAAGTGGATTAATATTCTTATATGATCGCTCTAGATATTGTCCTGATGTGAAAACCTAGACCTAGACTTCTTCTGTTTCCACCAGGAGGAATAAAGAGGTCATCTATACTTCTGAGCAGAACATCTAGCTACTTATCACAAGGGCCATACTCAAGAGATGAAACAGCAAAACCATCAGTTAATGTCTTATCTCAGTTATAAAATGATTTATGAAATTTGCAATTTTTGTCTTCCAGAAGCATTTAGCGGATGGAGAGGAGAGAAGAAGAATGCGCTTGGAATATCCATTTTAACAACTCTCAGACCTTGGGAAAATGTTTTCTTCTGACTCTGAAGTACATTTCACTATTTCCTTTTAAATTGCCTTTAACACTGTGTTTCTACAAATGCCTTAACAGAATTCCAATTGTAAGCCATGGTATTGGTACCTTGTCCTTTTGGAAAACTACTGTGTTAAATATTTACCTTAAAATAATTGACATTTGTTTTAGCTTTTCCTCAACAAACTACCCCTGTGTCATCCTTCTCGTTTTTGCTTTATAGAAACAATATGCACACTTTTTCCTAGCTTGCTTGTTTGATGCCTAGGTCACTTTTACTGTCAGAATCTATTTATTGAATAAAACTGATTTTCCCCCCTTCTCAAGATACAGTGAAAAATGTGCAAAAGTTTCTAGTACAGGGACGGTGGTTACTAGGAAACACAGTCTCCAGAGGGTAGAGTAGGAGAACAAGCCTTGGAGTACAAAGATTTATTTTGGGGAGGATCCTACAAGGGTTGGAATTAAAATAATAGTAATCTAAAAAAAATGCCTTTGCTGAAGGACAAGTTTAAAGACAGAAATGGGTATCTGTAAGAGTCGTACAACAGTCTTCTCTTGTCCTAAGAAGATGTTTTATGTAATTGTCCAAACTTTGTGGATTTCTCTCAAGAAAGAAATTGAAAACACTCTTGAGTAGAAAAAGAAAAAAAAAACTCCCGGGATTTCACTGAGGGTTCTTCTGTTCCTTGGCAGAAAAAACTCTGCTACTCAGATCTGTGCACAATCATAACACATAGGACACCCCTTTCTCTGCATGGGCTAATGCTGGTTAATACCTTCAATCTCGGGTGGTGAATGGGTACATGAACATGGCTTTAGAATATGACCTTTGTCAGTATTTGTGATTTTCTCAATGATTGTCAGATAGTTGGCAAAATAAGACCACCACGATAGAGTTAAAACCAAACCAAACCAAAAAAATACCAAACAATTTCAAAAACCAACCTGAAAAAGAAAACCCATCTAAGAATGGCAACAGTGTTCGGTATGGTTTGACCAATGCTTGTATTTTATGCCCACCCAAAAATGGCAGTATAAGTTGGGTGGAGCCTTCTAGGAGGAGAGACATAATCTCTTGTGAAAGAGATGGTCTAGTTCAGGATGTGTGTCAGAAAGAAAATAATGATCACAGGAAACAGTCCATGCAGAGACAGTGAGATAGCTGAAAGGAACATGGGAGAGACCCACAGCCAGGCCATAGACATGATGGAAAGAGAACCAGGAAAGAGATGGAAAGAAAATACTGCAGAATTAGGTGCAAATCCAGAAGTTATTGGGCAGATTGAAACCAAGAATTGAAGCAAGCGCCTGCCTGCAAAACCACAGTAGTCAAGAGGAAAGTTGTGCATAAACATTATTTCTAGGCTGTTTTGCCTAGTTAAAAGGTGTTTTAATTGATAGCCTAATAAAATCCAGCTTCTTTGAGTTTAGAAGGTTTTTAGTCTTGTTTTGGATGTCTTCTGATAAGGAGTAGTTCTGGACACAGTTGTACCTGCTTAGCTAGGAGCCCTGTTACAATTACACATTTGAGATATATTATCCAAACCAGATGACTCTCCTATGAGAAAGCCTACAACACCCCATGGACTATATTGGCTGAAATTCCTCAGTGTGGCCTGGAATGATCCAGGCAAGAGTCACTGAAGACAAACGTCATCCAAAATATTTACATTACTAGAGCAAGTCCCGAAGTATTGATATTTATTAATGATTGAGATCAACATATTTCAGGAAGATAGTTGCAGGGGAATTGGCTTTCTCTTTCAGCCACTTGTAGATTCACCCATCTATGACCGAACAACATGGTACATGTCCCAAGGAGATTTGAAGTGAACGGAGTCCCATGTTCAAGGGGCAAGAATGTCATCACAGTAATAAGAAAATCCCTCTTGAACCATTCCTAGACAGACTGTGAGTTGATAACCTATTATGTCTGGTCTACAAGGATCATGTAAGAAAGTACTGCCTCTGGCTATTTGTTTTAGATTAGTTTGTGTGGGATGCTCTCATGTTACAAAACACAGAGCAGAGGTAATTGCAAGAGCCATCTGGAGCCTGGCCCTACAAAGCTGGTGCCAGGCAGTTTGAAACAAACACTGGTCTTTCCCACCCAGCAGTTTGCAGTGCTAAACACATCGAAAGTAGACAGGCAGCCAGAAGCAGACTCATGGAGGTGTACACATATGATGATATGATGTGCTAGATGCTAGATGAGGAGGTAGTCTTAATCTTGACAAATTGTCCTGACGTTAACAGAATAACAAGCTTTTTTACTCTTAGTTAAAAAAAAAAAAAATACAAAGAAGGAAATGGAAAAAAAGAAAGCAGAGAAAGTTTCAAGGACTGTGAGCACCAAGATAACAGTTCTGAAAATGTTCATGGTCTGTCTTGGAAATACAGTTTTGAAGCCTTTCATGTATGAAGGCATCATGCACCCCCTTGTGCTTAAGAGACTGAAAGGTCTCCAGAATGACAGAAGCTTCTCTTGGGCTCTGACCTCAAAGGAGAATGTCTGGAGGAGTTGTCCATGTCACGGGAAAGGTTTGTTTCTACACAGCATTGAAGACTGGTGATCCACTCCCCTAGTGAAAAAATCCCACACAATGGACCTAGGAAAACTGAGGGACATCAGTAGATCAGGGACAATTATACTTCAGTATATTGTGGTGTAGTTTATCTCATACAAACATAATTTCTTGATTTAGTCAAAGTAGCAAATTGTGCAGGAGACCTGAAGTATTTGAAGTTGAGCAAAGAGGCCGGAAATGATAATGCTGTTAAGAGAGGGATTCATGAGGATATACAGAGAAAGAATCAGTGTCTTGTGTTTATCTGCTGGGGTCTCCAAGGAATGGCCTTACTGGATCTACCGATGTATCAGTATCTACACATCTTCCCCCATCTTCAACAGTTAGGATGAGACAATATTCTGTGAGTCTTGTCTTACTGATTATATTAAGAAATTCAAAAAGCCTGCAAATTATTGTTAACTATGTTAAGGCCCAGTGATTGAAATAGTAGCTCAAAATCAGAGCAAACCCAGTGCTGTATTAGCAGGAAAAGTTTGGAAACTGCAAGAATTTAACATCAAAGTCTTATCAACCTTGTCAGTCACCTGCTTTGTCCTCCCAGGAGGAATCAGAGTAAGGTGGCATGAGTCCAAGAACAAACTACTTTTGAAACTTTGTCCTAGACAAGGACAAGTTGCCAGATTGTTCAGCTGGAGGTGTCTGTTGCACTGCACAGGCATTTGACATGTCCTCAAATGTGGTAAAGGTAAAAATGATGCACAATATTTTATCTAATGAACTAACTTCTTTGGCTTTTAGTTGTCTTTTTCTACTTCACCTAGCTTTTCTACACACAAGCTGTCTACATCTTTATTGCTTTACCATCTTCCTTTCATGGGATACTTCTGCTGCTTAAATAGGCCCAACAAAAGTTGCCACTTTTGGTGGATAGACCCATCAAGGAATTTCTTCCTACAGTCCCACGTGGACTTTATGAATATCTAGAATGAATCCTCTAACAATATTCCCCCCTGTCAGCCACCTGTGAAACATGAAGCAGCTTCTTCCCCTTGTCTTGTCCTCAATGCACCAGCAAGACCTTGCCCTTGTTCTCTAAAGCTAGCCCTTTTCCCTAGCACTGTCTTTTTCCTTATGTATGCAAAATGTCACCTCAAAAACTCCACACAACCTCAAAATCTAATTCAAGTCCCTATTTAAGAATTTTACCTAAGCTCCAGCCCAACATTCATGGTATCAGTGTTACTTGATACGTAACCATCAAAATTTGCAAGAAAAGCTTTGATGAGCCTTGGAGAAGGCACTACTTGTCATTAGGAGAGATATTATCCTGACAAAAGACACCAAAGACTGCTTCCAGTTAACTCAGAAGGAGTGGCCGTAACAGACCGGAAATAACGATAAAACCCAGGCGAACATCCTAACACAGAGATGCAAGTCAGGTACCAGTAAGTGATCAACCAAGATTTAGGCCAGTTATACGTGATCAAGGCCTGAAATCAAGAGAAAGGGAATCTCCTTTTCTGAATGGGCTGTGCTCTTGCCTGAGGTTTTAAAAGGTGCCTGAGCTGCTCACTAGCTGAGTAATTGTTCATACATATTCTTGCCCTGTGGCAAATGAAAGTTAATGTGCAATCTCTCAACCTTCACATACTGAGACAAAGCTCAACTTCTCTGTCATTAGCTGCGGGCTAACCATGCGCACAGACCATGGCGAGAGATCATCTGATGCCATTATCTTGTTCATGCGACTGAAAGCTTCCACTCAGGCTCTTAAAAATAAAGGCAAGCTGACAACTGTCAATAGTCATTAGTAACTACTATTTCAGGGATAATGATGAGGTGAAGAAGTCTCATGTCACAGTAGTGAAGTCTCAAGTGAGCCACGGGTTTGGATAAATCATCAAAAATAGATCAAAACTACCCATTTGAAAGATTGCTATTTGTAGATACCTGAATCCATGAAACTCACTGTAAGTACTTTGGACTTTGAAAAATGTTGTTGATTTTTCCAGGTGGCTCCAAATCTCTCAAATAATAGATGAGCACAATCTCCTCCTGTACCCTTGACACTCATGCAAAGAAAAGGCAGAAGTTTTGAAAATATTACCTAGGTGAATGCTTACTGAACTGTGTGAGCTGCTAGTGAGCCCAGGACAGGATGAGGCACTGGCCCCACAGCTCTCTTATTGGCTTGTGAAACTGCATCATTAAACAGTGAAAGACTGAGCATGCCATAAAGATCACTTTAAACCGGGCCTGGTGAGACCACCAACAAACACCAGCTGAGTCCTTAAGCTGTACTATTACCTTCTCCTTCTAGGGAGCAGACACGGATGATGGTCTGCCAAGCAGGGTCAAATCCTGTGTGATTGGTGTTCTGAGAATCTTGGACATTCCAAAGAAAGGCTGGAGAATATTTTGCATGAGACTATTGTTGCAGAATAGCCCCTCCAAGCACTTAATCACATAGTTTCACTTGCTATGCTAGTTCTGCTACAGCGAAGGGGAACATTTTGCTGTGACAGAGCTGGGATAACAGGTGTGAAGCTGCTCCTCATTTGATACAAGTAGAGCAGCCCTTTAAACTTACGCTTCCAAAGAACTGCCTGTCACCATACACCATCACATGTTTAGAGAAGAGTCATTTTTTACCTTTTCCTCCTCCCTTCTCAATATGATTCATGCCTCTCAGCTGTAGTCATGTAGAGGAGGACCCTCTCTCCTGGTGGAAAATCTGCAGGGACTGTCTGTAAGCACATAAATCAATAAGCAAACATTTCATAGTATGGAGTATGATTTCTTCTACAAGTAAATCATTGTGTGTGTACATGCATGAGTGCGTGTCAAGAAGAACACATTTGGATTGGACAACCTCTTCCACTCCACAAATCTATGGAGAAGAAGTCATCAACTTTCCTTTCCCTTGCAATCCCATCTTTCTGATGGTAGCAATGAATCAATAAGGAAATGGATCCCTCAAGCATTGTCCGTGTGCACGATGTAATCACTCTTCTCCGGTCCTTTTGAAGTTTGCTACAGCTAGAAAGCCCAGTCAGGGCTCAGATGCTGCCTCAAATCCATTCAGGAATTTTTCACTGCGGACAAGAACTCTGTCAGGTGGTTTACTTTTTTTCATTACCTGTTTTCATCAAAGTCTCATTAGAAGTGCAGCCTCCACACCTATGAGAAAATGGTTCAAGCCTGCTTAGCTGACTTAAACAACACTAGGGCTTACGGAGTTAACCATTACAGAGGGACTTTAGAGGGACACTGGAGCCAGACAGCTCTTCAGATTGCAATGCTGGTACTCTGTTCTTCACTGTTATCCCCTGCTGCACTTGGGGTGAGAAGGGTCATGTGCAAGAGAACAATACAAAGCCATATCCCAAAAGCATAAAGCAAAACACAGCAGTCTGCCCACAGATCCTACTTACTCAGGCCTAAAAACCGCCAAAAGCTGCCAGAGTTTAAAGTTGCCGGAGCATTAAACTAGGCTTGAAGGGGGAGGGAGATAATATCCCGTGACAAGCCTGTAGGATGACATGTCATGATTAGAGGGATGGATGTCCCGGCTTGAGTTAGAACAGAATTATTCTATTCAGTGATTTTACTTTTCAGCTAACTTCTTCTAACTAAATGCACTTTCTAAAGTTAGCAGCATGTTTTTGCAGACAGTGTCTGCTTCTAGCAGTGATAACGCCTGATGTTTAGTTACTACCAAGGATTGATGTGTGCAGGTCAAGGTCACTACCAAATCTTATGTATCATGTTGGGGAGTGCAGAAAGCAAAAGGCCACATTTGTGAGGGGGAGTGGACAAGACAGGTGACCCTAAATTGACCAACAAGGTATTCCATTCCGTATATGTCATATTCAGTATAAAGCTGAGGGATCACGAAGGTCAAGCTCTCTTCTTCAATGGCTGGTATCTGAGGAGGATTCTGTCCACTCTGCCTTCAATTCTGATCTGTGTGTTCCTGAATCCAGTTCCAGAATTCAACTCCTGAACCTGGTTTCCTTCTGCTGCTGGCTGAGTCTGAGACTTCCTCAGTGCCTGCTCCACAGCACAGTGAGGGAGACGATATTGCCACTAGGGGTGTTGGATTAAATACTGGATTTGTATATATTTGTATATAT
>VWZK01017274.1:0-12647 GCA_013396935.1 Baryphthengus martii
GTTTGGAGTTTGTTTCCGCACGTCATTGGCACCCATATCCTTCATGATTTTGCATTTCAGCAACTGGGAAGAACTTCAGCTGAAGTGCTTGCACTGGTGGCTCTAAGGAGTCCAAGAGAGAGCAAAAAGGAGATACTCCCAGTGAAGAGTCCCCAGAGGCACAACCCCCTTCCTGCTAGTGATTACTGAATCCAGCAGATCACCTGCACATGAGGGCTTTCAGAACGCACTGTAAGTCTTACTTTTGCCAAGGTGAAGTTCATGACAGATATCAGGTGTGATCTTTTACTGTTTCTTCTTTGAAACACCTAAAATGTCACAGCAGTAGCTATCCTGTGCAAAAAATACATCACATTTTATCACACCTGCTGGTTGAGCACTTTGCACCTATTCAGGTCTTAGGCCTCACCACACCACCTGACAGGGCTGGAAGTGCTCCTTTAAACACAATTTGAAAGGGAAATGCCAGTGAAACTGATTAATTTATTTGTTTCATTTTAAAGTAGTCACTAATTGTATGTGAACCCTTTTCAAGTGTCAGTCTGTGATAATTTGTGACACCTGGGCCTTGCTGATCAGCAAAACATAGTATGAGTCTGAAGCAGTCAATGTATCGTGAATACATAAAAGCAAAACCCAAAACCCAACCCAGCCTAACTTACTCCACATCAATGAGGAAATCTCCAGGTGGGGGCCTGCGTTCACATCACAGCAATTGCAATATGCAAGAGTTAGCAGACCAAAGACAAAAGGACCTGTCATAGAAGTAGTCAGGGATATTTGTGGGGTTTAATGAGTAGAGTTGAATAATAAAGCCTTGTGGAAAATTGAAATTGTCTTCACATTCTCCGAGAGCAAAGAAAGAACAGACAAAATGAAAAGCAATGGTCCGTCTAGATTTGTGTTTGCACTAATATTTGTGTTCATTCAAATTGTACAAGCTTGTAATGTATCTGAAGTCTGTTATAACACGTTTTTTAAGGTGATGGTGAGGCACAGAGATAATCAACTTCTAAATGTTAAGTGTGTTACTCTGTAGGCTGAAAGTGGAGCATACTCCTTGTCAAAGTAAATTAGCACAGGAGGAGGCCTGCTTCTTTAGATGACATTCAGATACGTCTTAGGTACAGAAAGATCCTATCACACTCCTCATTTGGAAAAGCTCTGCTTAATGGGGAACTATGCATAAATAGTAGTCATCAAAGGGTAGATGGCAGTGACAAATGAAATGTACAGCCCAGCAGATTTGCAGGAAAATTTATTTCATGCACAGTTCCTCTCTACTGCCATTTTTACCTCTTGCAAAGTAAGATTGCTGGGTCAGGTTTAAAGATGACTGCCATTTGGAGAGGTGAAAAGAGCGGGTAGTAAAAGTGAGTGAAAGGCAGTCAGTGAATGATTAGTTGAGAAATGATCTGGCATTATCATGCAAATCAAGTTAAGGTGAAAAGCAGCCTTATGGCTCTTGCTAATAAAAATAATAATAATAAAAAAAAGGATCTTTGATTACTTTGGTGAAGAAATTTTATCCCTGCTCAAAATATGTAGAGGTACATAAGTATATGTTTTCATATAATAATGTTTTCACAAAGACAGAAGACAGATCCTAGATCTGCATTTTCGTCCCTCTTAGGAGAGTTACAGGAGAAAGGCGTGCTTCCAAACCAGTAGATAAGTTTAAAGTATTGACAGCACAGTTCCCTTTAAAAAAAATCAACAATACTGTTATGTGTACTCTCTTCGTTTTACTTTAGCTTAATTTTAGCTGACAGTAGTCCGATATTTCAGACCTCTCGTGATTTTTTGTAATTATCATGGTTTTACAATATGGTTTTACCATACAACACCGTAAGAATAAAATGCAGAACATTAAAAGAAGGAATGAAGCACTTAAGATTAACATTCATTAAAATTAACTCTGGTTTTGTTGACTTACAGTTTTATTTATATTGATCTACACCGAAAATATGCTTCATAGACAACGAATACATAGTAAGACTCTGCTGTTTGTAAACTGTTAGCATTTCAACCATTACACGTAACTTAAGACATGGAAAGGGAAATGGTGTTTGAAATCAGAGCTTCTGGTGTTAAGAGACCTTCCTGAGTAAAGCCTGCTCTGAAAGTGGTATGTGCAGAAACTCATTTCACTAGCATTTTTTGAAGCAAACTGTGGCAAGCAGTTGTTTAAACAGTTAACCTGTTAAAGCTTGTTTCTGTGTTCAACATTTTCACATAAAAGGTTATCAATACTAAGACCCAATACTGTGGCTTATACGTGATACATCACAAAAATCCCATGGATTCTTTGCTGCATTTACAACATTGCAGTCTTAGTAATAATTCCGCCTGCTAATCATTAACCTAAGCACCCTCCATCTACCGTTTTTGTGGAATTTAGAAACTGAAATCACAAAATGTGTATACATATGCATATATATTCTTGTATTACTGAAAAAAACATAGGAATACAAAGATCACTCAAACTGGAATAAACAAAATTCCATGCAGACTGAATTCATCTTCTTTTGAGTGCATGACTGCTGACCTCCGGAAGCTAAGAGTCAGATCAGAGCACGGTGTCCCAGACACTTCCTCCACAGGATTCTTGTGCAACAGTGCATTAACGAATTCACATTTTGTTGAATATATGCACACTAGTAGTCCCTAGTAAGAGCTGCTATGTGCTGAACAACGTAGAATACTGCCACTGAAAAGGGATTTTGTGCTGAATGTGGCTATGTAAAGCGTGATGTATATCCCTGAGGCCTCTGTGCACAAAGGCCTCAGGTTTTCAAAGCAAGATCAAAATTAATGGCTATTTTTCTCAGCTTTAGTCTTTAGCTTTATGTTAATTATTCACGCATAAAGCATGGGCAGTATTGCTTTATTTCACAGCAAAATTGACCAAACTACAAAATACGGAGTTAAAGCACCAATAGCTAGGTTCATTGTCTTTAAACAACTTATCAAATCCTATATATCAAATAACAATATCAAAATCCCATTCATTCCAATGTGAAGTCAAGAGATGGTAGACTCCCTGAGGACAGAGATGCCAGCCATGACAGCGTTTACTACTAAGCGCTGTCGCTTTAAGGATCAACAACTCTAAGACTGAGAAGCTTCGTTTCCTTTCTTTCTTTCCATTACCTTTGGTCATTAGTAATCAGCTTTACTATAACTAACAAACCCTTCCACTACAGGGAACACGACTTCAACTCTTCAGAAAACAGGTCAGCACCAGCCAGGTGCTAAACACAAAGGCACAGATGAAATCATTCTGTCCTTCTCCTACAGAATCATCAACACAAACAAATCACTCTTGTTCTCTGCCACCGCATACTGCTTATGACATTTAACTAACATGTATATATTCAGTTACCTTCTTTGCCTGAGTCGGAATGTACTCCCTATTCCTCCTACTGATCCTTTGGTGTTGCAGAAATACAAAGTAAAAAAACATATTCACCAGTCCAGAAAATAACAAAGGAAGACAAAAAGTATGACGATACGTTGACAATATGACAAACTAGTTGCCATACAGGGAGGTGTAAGGAAGGCTCAACTTCATCGACAGTCAGACTCCCAGAAAACACTCAGCATAAAGTAGCTTTCATCCTCCAAAAAAGTGACATGTCAGGCTTGAGATCTTCTGACAGGCAGGTCCACTGACCCACTCCCTGCAGTGGTAAAGTGAGTTCCTCATGCTGCTTGAGCCCATCTTACATTGTGTGACATAAAGACCTAAGGAATTCAGTAGGCTTCTTCTCCTTTGCCCTCCAGATTTAAGGGAAAATATTCTTTACATTTCTGCTTCCCTCATGGAAACCTCTGATTAGAGAGGAATGGAGATATGTACCTTCCTTTCTCTCTCCTCAATGTCTGGAGTCATCAACAGGTCATATTCCAGTGCTGCTTTCTACTAGCTCCCACAGGTGATCTGACAGTTCCACCCATTTGCTGGCAAATTTGCAGTGATTAGTACTGTCAGCAGGGAGAACAAAGAACAGATATCTTCCCAGTTCATTTCCAGTTCCTAAATACAACTCAGTGCAGCCAGCTTTGCCCTGCTGCATATCAATAAATCCGCATCCCTATTTTTTACGAGGTGGCATCCACTTCATTGATGCAAGCATATTTTCTTTTGCACACCAGATTTGGACTGCTGTAATTGAAGACCTACTCAGAAGACTACTGAGAATACCCAAAGTCTTGCAGGGCAGAAAGGGAAACAATATATTTATGTTCCATGTTGTTCCCTTTCCGTATCCATTATAGCCCCTAAGAAACTACTTCTCACCTCTGCCACCTTCTCTCCTCTCCCATTCCTCAGTTATTAACAGGAGTTTCAGTTTTCCTTGAAAGATGGTGCAATCACAGATGGAGCAGCTGGAAGCATATTTTAATTTCTGTATTAATTCAAGTCAAGCTAAAAAAGACTGTTTGCTGAGACTGTAGGAAGCAGCTAGTCTTTTTTTTAAGGCTTTTTGCAAGCATTTACATATCCAATCAAACAGAAAAGGTTTCAGAAAGTAAAGAATAAAGCTGTCATGGGATACGACAAACTACAGTGAAGCAAGGCTTTCAACTTCCCTGAAGATGGGCAAACTTATTTGTGCTGGTATGTTAAAGGAGCCTCTGCTCCCTTAAGGGTATCTGGTCAAGGACCTTTGCAGTACCAAAGGGAGGAACAGGTAAAGGGGGAAGTCATAAATAAGAACACAGAGGCACAAACCCAACAGATGAACTAAGAGAGACAAAGGCAAGAAACAGACCTCATCAGTCCTACTAATTGGTAGTTTGTTAAGAAAACACAGGAAAATCAGAAAGTTGCAAATAAGGAAAACCCAAGGGTCCAGGATGCCCGAGGGGGTCAGTGGAGCTGTGTAGACAGATGAAGGAATGTGCAGGAGTGCGGATGGGGAGGAATAAAGCAGTAGAAGACAGCAAGGCGTATAAAGGGGGTGTCCTAGGTTCTGTGTCAGTTAATTATCACAAACAGCTGCTGTCCCAAGCAGCTGGGAGGCTCCACAGCCGGGATAAACAACTGAACCAGCTAGTGGAATACTTGGTACCATATTGAGTCCTGCCCCTATGTAAGGGGAAGTCTAGCCCAGGGTGCAGGTGCGCATTTTCAACTTGCTTCAGTGTGCAACTTCAGTGCAGCTGGAGCAGGGAAAGCTGGTGTCTAGGGCACAGGTAGAGCCTTCCCAACTTCCATTACTCGCTTTGTCTATAATTTCGTTAGTACCGTTTTCTTCTCTCTCTGTGTTGCTTTATTAAACTGTCCTTATCTCAATCCCTGGGATTCCACCTTTTTTCCTTCCTCTTGATTCTCCTTCCCATCCCACTAGAGGGGATGTGGAGGGGATGGGGGAAAGCGGTGGGTATGTGGCTGTGTGGTGTTTAGCTGCCAGAAGAGGTAAAACAATGACAAGGGGTCAGTCACCTGCAAAAGGTGGCCAGACACTACATTGTAAAACAGTAGTTGTGTGTGGAGAGGAAGGTTTGTATTTCCCTTTTGTTCAGAAAAAAAGCCACAGTGCTCTCCAGTAGTAGAGCTTTTGTAACAAGGAGAGAAATTAAGGTCAACAGATTATCAGTGGCTACCAAATTTTCATGGCTCCACTGATTTGTTTGCAGCTCTAATAAGTCTCCTTGGCTTAAATACAGGCATCTCCCATACAGTTAAACATGCATACACAGATAAATGAATCTGAAATCACACTATAGAACTGGGATGCCTTATAGTTTTACATATGTGTTTAATTACAGCTTTTGCCTTCAGGGTGGATAACAATAAACAGTTGAATTGATTTTTCTCTTCCTGAGTTCTATTTGACTCCACTTGTTAATCACTGATTGCCATGGAAACTAATAAGTACACCATCAGTGATATCACCTTTTCCAATCAAGTGAAGGTGCCAGGCAGATTAATACTTCTGTTTAAATAAGCAAGTTTATATGGAGAAAGAAAGGGAGACTTCTGAAACCTGATGGGCTCTGCAGATAAAAGCCTGTTATCCACTTCATCTTTTGAGCTGCAAGCCACCAGGAGAGATTACTCTGGCAAAACAAAATACTGATACTACAGGGCATGTCAGAGTCCAAAATATAGGCAAGAGATATAAAAAAAACCCCAAAGCTGTCCCACAGTAAAATAGACTTCCCTTGCAAAAACTCAACATCAAACATTGAAACACACATGCCCTCAAAAGGCCTCCCGTTAGACACTGCTTTCCTAACTTGTCTACATGCCTGCACATCAGATATTTCTTGTAGGCAATGTTAAATCTTAACCCAATGACGAAACTGCTTCTGCTGTGTTTTTTTCATGCTGTGCTCCACCAACTTGCCCCTGTCTACTAAGGTATTTCTTGACATAAGGTTTCCACTTCTTTCTTTTTTTCACTTCTTTACCAGACACTCCAGAAAAGCAGTTCTCAAAGGTGCTTCAAGTGTTCTGTTACAGAGGACGGTGAATCCATGGCTTACTTTTCAAAGGTGCAGCAATTCCTTTTATGGAAGAGCTGCTGTTCATCTACATCTTTTCATAAACTAAGCCTGAACAAAAGATGTGGGAATGCATTTGAAAATGTCTTTTAACTGTCAATGTTTAAATAGACCAAGGATAAGTAAGTCTGCTGCAATCACCTAAATTCACAAGAGAAAATGCAGTTCCTGTTAAGAAAAAGCTTATAACTGAAAAGAGATTAGCAGTAATTAGGAAGGATATCTGTTGGTAAACAATGACATTGGAGTCCAGGGTAATTATATTGTCACAGAAAACAGAGGATTTTTAGGAGACGAAAAGTTTATTTAAAAACTGCCAACACTTAACAAAAACAATTTTACACTATTTTCCATTTTCTACAGAAATACAATAACTTACAGCTGTGCTTAGTCCATTCTGCCACTAATACATATAAAAACAAGTCTGCTGATAAATAAGTGAAAAAAAAGTCTATTAACCTAACACCACCACCACTAAAATTGTACCTGCAAATTTTGGAAGACCTCTGCATAGAATAGTTATGAATGTAGGGGTGCTTCTTTTTGTTGTTGTTATTTTGTAGCACTAGGATATGTAAAAATTTTAACAACATGCAATATAAAATACTTAAGATAAACAAGGTAAAACTCAGTGTGCACAACTGGAAAGCAGTGCTAGAGTGCCCTCCTATTTTTCTAACTAGACATCTAAAAATCAAATGTTTTATGTTGTGAAATTTCAATCTCCCTTCACAGCAAAACTAGATTTATAACCATGAAAATCTATACTTGGGATTATGTAATGCTGAAGATGGATTAAAGGTGTGGAGAAAATGAGCTAGTACTAGATAACAACAAACAACTGTGGAACATCTCAAATCAACATTAAGTAGATGCATTTTAAAAAGGAAATTAGCTGTTGCCTAGTTATGAGCATTCATGAGATGACAGGGTGACAAATGTGCAGTTTATTGTTGCACCATAAATGCATATAGCACGCCTGCAGAACACTTAAGCCATTCACTATTTATTAAGACTTCCTCCCTTCAATGTTTCAGCACTTCTGACATGGCACTTGAAAGATTACCATTCATCTCTACATATCTTGCATAAAACTCTGGCACCGACCTCTATGCTATTGATATGCAAGACTTCCCAAACTAATGTTGTTACCTTGGCTTGCACACGGGTATATTGTACGAAACTTTTTTCCATTACAAAAGAGGAAAAAAAACGGGAGAGCGAGAAGCAGAGATGGGAGGGAAAAGCAGGGAACATGGGGGAAGGAAGCGTTCTTAATTACTGGTACCCCACAGTATCCATACTTCTCTCTAGCTGCCCTTTTAAACCTCTAATATTCCACAACCTTAACAGCTCCTCCTCAACCGCAGTGCTAATGAATATACATTATCTTAACTGATTTTTCTCCTTGAAGCCTTCAATATGATCACTTGTGTAAGATGAGGAAGTCACTTACAATCCATCATACTAAGTATGTCAAAGCTACCATGTAGTGGCTGGAACGTTCTCCGCAGCACGGCCTGATCCCATATTAGTGAAGGCAGTGAGGATTTTGTCACTTGTTTTAACAGATGTAGAAATCAAGTGCTCAGACTGAAAACAAGCTACTGATCAGATCCTGCAAGTTATTTCTGTACTAGGACTCTGGAGGGTTTATTATGTGCTCATACTAAGCTTCCTGATTTAATGAATCCCCAAATTAAGTAAACCAAGATTGTACACATCAGCTCAGGGCTTCCTTACATATTCTTTCCACCTTCTGTCCTAGCAGCTAGTAAGAGAAAATGAAAAAAACCCTGTATGAGCAGGACATGTCCTTACTTTTTTAGGTTTTGCATTTCAGATCATAAACAGTATTTTCAGTAATTACCTGTGATTATAAGTGGTCATTTTAGAACATTTGGAATAAATCACATTGTCTAGAAGAGAGGGAAAGCTACTAGCATTTTTCAGTAAAACTGAGTCCTTTAAGGAGAGCACTCAAATCCAGTAATTCAAAATGAGAAGGCATTCAAAATTACGAGTTACTTTGAAAATCTTTATTTGGTGTGATTCATTTTTGTAAAAATATGAGAAAAATACTGAAAATAAAGTACCAGAAAGACTTGTTGTTTGTACTCAAACACCAATTTCTGTTGCTAGTCTGTGTCTGACATACTTTTCCCAGTCTCCTGTGATGCTAAAGCACTCCTGAAAGGTATCCCCCCTCCAGGTAGGACACTTGCTGAGCACTTCCCTCGTCTCCCAGCTTGCAAGACCTTACAAACTCTTTCACAGTCTCAAATGCTCCCTGTGAACCCTTGGAATAAACACCACTACTTATAATTTGGTTTGTGTATGCACAGATTTGCCCAAGTATCATGAAAGTAAGGCAGACTAAGCCAGAGAGGCAAAGCAAGAGATCTCACCGTTTTCAGCAAACCCCCTGACATTGGCAACGATCCTGCTAGATTCAGACTTAGGACAGGTCTTCCACAGAAGTTTTGTTTGCATATCACTGGCATTACACAAAACCAGCCATATGTGGGAGATTTTTTGTCTTTTTCACAAGGCATTACATAAGTACAGTTCTGCCATCCATCCACCCACACATAACATGCACACTTATTGTGCGAGAATAAATATAGATAATTTATTCACAGATAAGCCCTCTACTGATGACAAAAAAAGAAAACAATCCCCCTCTGACAAAGTAAGACCAGTGAAAAACACGCAAAGCTCTACATTCACTATCCTGTAGAACACCGGTCATTCATCAGATTACTTTCCAGTGTTTTACTGTCCTGTCATCATTTTATTTTTTCGGCTACAAAATTTACCATCTATCTAATTTATGTGCATTGGAAATCTACATAAAATTTACAACGGTCATAACTGTATCTGAGAATTTTTCATAGAAAAAATATTGCAAAGTATTATGTTTAAAACTAACTGTATTTCTCCCTAGTATGAAAGCTGCGAGAATTATCTTGAGAAAATAAACATTTTGTCCTACATAGAATAGTACTTTGATAGACAAGACAGTGTTACTAAATTAGTGTTTAATGGCTCACTTGCATACTGTAGTGCAGTCACTAACTTGGATCTTAAATGCTATTAAGACATCTACTATTTCTATTACATGAAATTAAAGACAACGTTCCCAAGCACACTTTTCAAGATGACTACCCAGTTTTAAATGTAGCCACTTCAAAAAAGAAAAGCTAGAACAAAAGAGGATTAACACAGTAGGTATAAATACATCGTGTCTTGTAAAAACAAGTTCTGGTACCTTGATAACTTATGTGACTTTTCAATAATAGGAATTTGTAAAACACCACATTTATCTACTCCTTCTACACAGCCATTCAGGAAATCTTACTGTATTAATGATGTACCAATTTTATAACTTTATTCACACGAACATACAGGAATACCTCATCTAAGAAAAGCTTTGTTTCACCATAATTCTATGCTGTTCAGAAAGTGTCCCATGAAGAAAATATGCACCTTACTGCAGGTTCTCCCCACCTCCACCTATACAGCAGAAGTAACAGCAGGCTCCAGATGGTGCAGATAAAGACGGTTAAGAAACTAGACTTTGGTTAATAATTCTGCTCTTCAGAATAGTTGTATTGTACATAAGCATCTGCCAGCTATCAACAACTAAAAGCTTCTGCAGTTCTAGTATTCAGACTCCTAACAGAGGTTGGGTTTGTTTTTTAAGAAAATCTGATACAGAGTTCATTAACACAGATACTGCAAAAAGCTTCCCCACCATTACAGTACAGGTGTTTGTGAACTGAATACCCTACTGAATAATACCAGGGAACTCAGAGAAGAATCCCAGCAACTGTCAGGAGTTTCCTGCAAGACTGCAAGGGCAATTTAAGATACAGAATAACAATATGATGGTCTCATGTCAATCATTAGGTACAGTATTAGCTTGTGGGTAGATACAAAACACTATGCTGGACAAAAAAATTTTAAATCCAGTTATTACACGTTTAGCATTTATGTGGGGTTTTTTTACTTAATAATTATAAACTGTAAAAATGTACCCTAATTCACTACAATAGACTATGCCCTGAGAAGTAGCATTACATACGAAGTAAAAGCCACTAGAAAGTGTCAGGTCTATAACTCAAAAGCATAAACTGTCTACAAAGAATTTCTTGGAAGCACATATTTCCTCCATTTTTCAGCAAGATACTGCTTTTTCAGAGGAAAAGACTAATGAAAGTTTATGCTTATTCTAGTTTTCCCAACTTTAACTAGATGATTTTTTATTTTTTTTTCCCCCCATTTTTTCTCCTTTAAACTCTCCTGGGGAAACTAGATGGCTTCACAGGTAAAGCTCTTGCTTTTCACCTCTGAAAGAGGATGTAGGCTTAGCATGAGGTTCTGAAAAAATCGAGCCTGATGAACTCCACTTAGGGACATCAATCACAGCACTTCTGGGGAGGTAGAGTTATCTAAACATGAAATGAGGCCCCCTCACCAATGCTTTGCTACATTCTTCTTTGCTGGTTGGAAGAACAGAGGAGAGGTTGTGAAGGAAACACCTCTGAGCATTTGGAACAAAAAAAAAAAAAGGAGGAAAATTATCTTAGACAGGGACACTGGATTTCCTTTGAAACTAACATGAATGCTAAGTGCATCTGAGAATAGATGAGTTACCCTCTTTCCTTTATATCTGACATTAATAAAACAGTAAGATCTAATTGTAAAGACCTCTCATCACCAAATGAGTATAGGACAAACATGCAGTTAAAAGTCACATCTACATTTCACTTCACTGCTTCTTTTTCTAAAATTCCTCTAGAAGATACAACTCAGGAGCTGTGGGAGATTTTCCCCCCACATTGTAAGTACAACGACTCATTTCCTACTAAATTAAAATATCTAAGGAACGTTCTTCCCTCACAGAAGGCAAAACAAAACAAAGCAAACAATCTTGTTCAAAAATTCAATCATTAAGTCTCTGAGGACTCGCCACTTAAATTATTCTCTGGTAGTCACATCTTGTTCATAGTATTGTAAGTTATTCTGAAAAAATATGATTGTTGAGTCTGGCTACACAGTCAAAACGTTTTCAAAACCCTTCGTTTCCGCTCATCAATATTATACAGTACTGTTTTAAAAATTAATTCATTACCTACTTAGGAAAAAACTCGTTCCTGTCCATAAAGATTAGCTATACAATTTAATTAAGTAGCACTAACACAAACCTGGAAATTCCAGAAACCAAGTGTAAGACAGAATCTAAGCTTTCTCACTACACTACCACTTTGCCTATTTGTCTTAAAACAAGTTCTGTATAAGATAATTAAACAGTATAAACCAACGATTTACTTTCCCCCCTATTTAAATGATGCATGGATTTGATCATATAAAGAATACGTAAGAAGTCAACAAAACACTAATACACAGACATGAATAGATTGACAAATACTCATCAGAGCAGCTATAGCAATGCATTCCAATAGCAACTTTATACAAGTTTGTTATTGGAGCTATGTTTAATGCTTCATGTCTTGCTCCAGTGACTGTAACACACAAGATAAACCAAATGCCAATGAAATACGTTAATGTATTTAGCAGCAGAGAATTCAATCCATTAAAAATGTTATTCCTTCTATTCTAATTTCTGTAGTTCCAAATTACATTGTTCCTCAAAACCCTTTGTTTCTAGCACAAAGCAATTTCTACTAAGACTAATCCAGTGAACAAAAAGAATTTGCATTAATTCAAATCACACATACTACAGCAGAAGATAAAATCATTAAAGATGATGAATTCTATATGAAGATTTTTACAGATGTATGAAGTTTGGTTTTACACTTCCAGGAACTTCAGAGAGTGAGAGCCTTGTATTCTGCAGCTTCTGTTGGACATTTTCTCTGCAAGAAAGTTCACTAACTATAATTCTGACCTACGAAACACAAACCAACTAAAATACATTACTTAAAGCAGCCGTACTCAGTAACCTTTACCCATGTTAACTACCTGGCCTGAAGTTGCTTTCCTTTTATTCAAGCAGTGCTCAAACAGGACTCTGCAGTAATACTGAATGGTTACACAGGTATGTTCAAAAGGTCAGAGGTCCAGAACACCACACAGTTGTGAACTTAATTAAATTTATTGGAAGT
>VWZK01017274.1:12658-27135 GCA_013396935.1 Baryphthengus martii
TTTATTGGAAGTATCTCTTCAAGCCTCTTTCATGTAAAAGGCTTCAGGATGTAGACAACTTGAAGTAATTTACTTACATACTTTCTTCTTTCATGTAATTTATATTGCTACCACAAAAAAATTTAAAAGCTCAATTTTGACAGCCTATTACTTGCATGTCTTTTAACAGGGAAGATATGGCCTGTTTCCATTTCAGGTTTACTGATTAATTTTCTCCATGGCAGAGTCTGGCTTGCAAACATTTCTATATGTAACTATTCTCACTGGATTAGAAGAAAGGGTAGTATTTCTAGCAGGTGCAGGCTTTAAAACCCTACACTTAAGCATCATACTACAGTCGTCAGTGTTTCGTAAAAGTAATAAAAATACTGGCACCATCTCTAATCAGAGCTCTTAGCACAGTTTCCAAGCGTGAAAACACAATATAACCTTTCAGTTACACAGGACCAAATACTGTCTTTCTACAAGCATGAGTAACTCATGCTGACATGAACAGGAACTGCACACACACGTATGAGGGTCGTTGTTTGAGCTCAAGTATTTATGATGAAAAGATTTTTAAATTCAATAGCAAAGTACTTCCATGACATAGGTCTTAGAAAGCCAATTAAGACTACAGATTATACTCTGGAAGAAATATCTAATGGGTTTCAAGACAGATTCTAATATAAATATTTTCCTCTAAAAACTTCAGTTGTTCCAGTACAGAAGAAAGCATCTCTTTCCTTTCACAGTTCAACAAATATTTCTTATCATGCTCCCACTTTCCAGTCTGCTCCTGCCACTAATATTTTCTCAGGAACAGGTAATTTTTGTCAAGGTAAACAGCACACACAACTATGTTACTGTCTAAAGTAACATGAGACCCTTAATACATTGCCAGCTGACTTGACACTTTCCAGGTTCACATTAGTCATTAACGGTATATTGTTAATCAAGCTGACCAAGGCTACTACACATGTTTTAATGTATCTTTCACAGCCAAAAAAACCTCAGGTCCTCTGGAATGGGTAAAAGTTCTTGTTCCAGATAAGTTCTTAAGTGAAGACTCTGGTTTGCACCTGAACCTACCCAGTGGTCATAGAGACAACAAGCCATTCCCACACATCCTTCACATGTCATTCCATTCTTCTGTAACTGAAATCATCAACCAAGACAGCATCCCAGAGCATCTCAAAACAAAGGGCTCTGTAATATATCCCTAGCCATAGAGAGGCAGGTGTGGCTGCCCACCAAGACAAAGCTTTGCCATGGAGATGCTCAAGTCTAGGTCAGTCTTATCTAGGAACAGTAAACAGAAGAGTGCACCTTTAGAAATGTCTCTGTTAGCTATTCTGTGCCTGAAATGAGTTACGAACATGTCCTCTGAGACTAGAGGTGGTCTATTTCCATTTTGAAATGCAAGAGTAACCCCTATCCATGAATCTTTTAAAAAACTGTGGGAATTCCACATGTTTCAAGCGCCTTTTTTATTTCCAAATGATACCTCTTGAGTAGGCTACCTGTCTTTTCACTCCCTTATTGTTGCTCTCTCTGCCCAATGGAAACAGCAGCTTGAAACTTATCACAGTCCGGAGGCACTTCGGGCAGGAGAAATATATAGCAATTTTGGCAAAGACTCTAGCGTGAAAATATAATCCCCTCAGTAAATACTCTGTTTGGAACAGAGCTGATGTTGCCATTGTACAAACTTTTACAGTTTTACAATGTTTCTCCCCTGGGTCTTTGGACCAGCACAATTCCATTAGCGTAAAAAAATCCCTTATATAGACAAATTCTAAGGAAATGACAAAATAAACCATGCACATTTAATTTCACTTGAATAGAAATGTGCTCCAAATTCCCTTAAAACTTAAAGTTATGTAAACACAGATGTATGGCTAGAGAAGTGCTCTTAGGAAAGAGTCAAAAGAAAACAAATCACAAAGAATGAAGCTCTGCAAAAGAACAAAAGCGAAGAGAGAGCTCTCTCCCGCGTTCTTTTGAATTGTATAGTCTCAATGACTAGTCAGAAGAATTATTTTTCACTCTATCATCTATTTTGGACTTGCATGGTCTTGGTTAAGTGCAAGCTACCAATGTGTGATTTAGCAGGCTGAAATTCTGTAGTGTACATAATACATTCAGAAATGTGTACCAAGTGTCATTAATTCTGGATCGTTGAGACAAAATAAATAAATAAATACCAAGCTGGAGATGAAGGTAATATAGTCTGTTCTAAGAAAAGTATTTTCAAATATAGCTCTGACTGAAAGTAAGAGTGTGAATGTGTGTTTGAACTATTTTCTGTCAGATTTTCCTGTATCTGCTTTTCAGGATTCCAACTTCACAGATTGTCCTATCACACTCATAGGACAATTAATAAGCAAACAAAAACTCACAATAGTAAAAGGCATGGCTCCAATAGGGCTCCTGGAGCTTTGAGAAAGAAACAGTGCAGTCTAGTGTTCTACCAAAGGTTGCTAATAGCAAAGTAAAAGTGATCATCAAATACAGTCTGAATCCAATAAGGTATTAACAAGATGCCACTATGGTAAAGAGGAACAACCTGGAAACAGGTTTAGCTGATACTGACAGATACTCCTATTCCTCTAGACACCCTGTTTCAAAAGCATTTCAGCTTCTTTTGCTTTTAGACTGGTTTGTTTTTAAAGCCTAATTATTCAGAATCTACCTTACTCAGAATTTAAACAATAAGAAAATGGCATGGTAGGAAGGTGACACAGACTGCTTTCTTAAAAAGTTTAAAGAACAAATTGCATTTGCTTAGTAAAAACGTAAGCCAGTTCCTTAATAAACAAAATGACAGACTTCTACTTTGAAAATGAACTTTAGGACTGACCAATGAAGAGTGAGAAACACATGGTTAACTAACATTTGCAACCAAGACATGCGTTTGTGTCTGAAAAGAGAATATTGCACTAAGAGAAGAACCCTGAAGGCTTTAAACTCTTCCTTCACTGACCTAAAAAACTAACTAACCATTTCCTATAAGCAGTAGCAAACCTGGCTTGGTCCGCATCCCTACAAGTTGATAATACTTTATCGATGAAACGGTATTCCATTTCTGGACCAAGAGAGTCCTGCATAGGAGCACGCTTCAGGCGTTTTGTTTCTTGGGTGTAACCTTGTTTGCTGCTGGATTCATTCAAACCATCAACATCCATAGCTTGTGCCATGTGACTTGTCGTAGGGCTGTGGTGGGAATTAATCACAGTTTCATCACTGCTGTCCACAGATGATACCACTGAGCTCAGAAGAGGAACTCTGTTGCTTAGGTGGTGCTGAAGGTAGAACACACACCTTCTTCAGAGGAAAACGAAGGGAAAAAGAAAAAAAAAAGTCATGCATGGAAAATAATCTGCTGTTGCTGCTGAACAGCTGTTCATTTGCCACCCCACCAGATTCCCCCCAGACACATGATCTGCTGGTATTGCTCACACTCTACAAGAAAAAGGGCTCATTGTCACTTTGGGAAATCTGCTGTTACCTAGTCAGGCATGTACACACAGCTGGCAAAGTCTTCTGCATCTTTTGCCTGTCTTTTTACTCATCGTTTGTCCTTTAAAGCATTTATGTGTGAGGAGGCTGATTAACAGTTATCTCGTGTCTCTTGCACAAACCAGACAGACAAGTGGAGCTTACACCAACAAAATACTTAAGAGCCCAATCAAATTTTCCATTCAATAGCTCTCTGTGTCTTAAGCCTTTTCCAAAGGCTGAAGACACAATAGCTTATGTTACTGAGTGGTACAACAATTCGTCTGTAAACATCAGGCCAAGAACCCACAAATTAGAAGGACGCTCTTCTGACCAAGTCCTCTTACCTATGACACCACAAGGTTTCATGCCCTGGGTAAGTATCAATCAGTTCAGTGCAGAGCTCCAACTCTTCCTCTAAACGGCGGGGGAGATCGATGCTCTGCTCCTCGGCAGGGGCAGCTTCTGCCCCTGCACTTTCCTCCTCCTTTTGAAGGCTAGGGTTTTGCTCATTTACGATTGGATTTTGTACCAGTATATTATTGTCAGTCACAGTTCTGCCTATCAAGGACTTAAGTAAGAACTGGCGGTAATGAAGCCCGCTATGGTCTGAGACATGCATGGATACCCAACATTTCGTGGATGAAAGTTCATCAAGGAGAACCTGAAACAAAAAGCAGCAACAGTTATCAACCAAGTATAAAGGAGGAATTTACCACCACTGTGTCTGTAGAAAGGTAACCTCTCCTCTGGGATTTTCAGCCACTGTGGTAATGGTTTAGGAACAGAAATAGCAAAACGAAATAATCACTGAGCTTTTTCCACTGTGTGCTGACAAGCATCTCGACATCCCTGCACAAAAGAAATTATACTTGTTCCAAACTCCCAGGAGACAGATATCCCAGAAAATGTCCCATAGGGTGAGGGGAAAAAACCCCAACCAAACAAAAAGCCACTTACGATGAGAAATATGTGGTGGTTTAAGAATCTCAAAATGGTTAGGAGCAAAGGCTATTTAGAAGAGGTAAAGGTAGCAGGTACACCAAACTATAGATATTAGTTAGAAGCATTTTAATTTTCACCTAGCATATTGCAACGTCAGAAGGCGAGTTGCTTAGGAAAAAAGAAAAATAAAACAAAAAAACCCTGAGGATTGAAAGTAATTTACATTTTCATTTTCCAGGAAAGAATGTCAACCACTAACTTTATGTTACAAGTCATAGAGCCTGAGGAATACAAAACTACTTGTCCATAATTAAGTTGCTTGACTTGGTAACTGGTGAACTCCCAGAAAGGCTTTCACATTAACTGTGGTAAACACCTACATTGGCACTGGCACCTACAAACTTTCTCTTAATTCTGAACGGTTTTAAACCTTCAAAATCTAATTCTATTGCTACTGGGCAAAGCTTCTTTTACTTTACAACCATTGTTTCTAACAGAGAAACTATTTCTCTAAATGCTTTAACCTCTTTTCTCACATCATTCCTCCTCTGGACTTTAAATTCTCCAAAGAGAAAAAAAACTACTTTTTTCATTTTCTTCTAAAGACTTTGGATATAACCTTACTGGTATATTCTTGCTTCTGATCTCTTTTTTTCTAAGTTATCTACATCACTTAACATCACCATCCGATGCAAAGCAACTTTCACAGGCACAAGTCTTTCATCTTTTCTCCTGCAGCACAAGAGGCACAGTCTCACACAAGAAAAACCCCAACATGTAAATGTACAAGGCTAGATGTGGTGCATCTGTTATAAAAGATACTAGAGCAAATATAAATGATATAAATAGCATCTATCTATCCAACTCCAGACACTTTTTTAGGTCTTCGTAAGAGATATAGCAGCACCATCTTCCTTTTACAGATCAGCAAACTGAAGGGCACCTATCGAGTAACTGTCCACACAAGGGATTCTTAAGGGTGTTAAAACGCCCCATCTCCAGTTCTGCACTTTAAACCACATGAACAGCTTCTCTATTTTTGGCAAAATAGAGTTTACTATTTATTTTAAATTTTTGAACACAAAAACTTAAAAGCCTACTGAAAAACAAGGCTTAAGGGCAACATCAGAAAAATCAGATCAGTCCTTATTCTGTTAGAATTGATACTACACATATTATGTCAAACTTAGATGAATCAGATCATTGCAAGATCTATCTGACACGTTTATAAGCTACACAGTTAGAGGGAAACACTGTAATTATTCATTGTAACGCCCTGAACAAAGCAAACAGAGTAACTCCCAGCATCACTCCTTACCTGAGATAGAAAAACTTTTAGAAAAGCAAGACAGAAGACTGCCCTTAAACCTCTTGAAATCTACAAAAAAACAAAGCCTTTCCTCTAGGAACCTCAGAGTAGCAGTGGAAGGTACTTCAAACAACTGGAGGTAAAACAAAAAGCCAACTAATGTCTGAATTCCAACAGAAAACCTTTCTTATGAAGCCAGTTTTCTGTATTTCCACATCGAACAGTGCAAGCCCTTTTGCATTCTTCTATGAACAGGAAGCAGTACCAAAACGCCTCCCTCCCCACTCTCGATAACTTCTGACAAAGGGCCATCTTCTACCTTTAGTGGTGTGCTGGGTACCACGGAACGGGCATCCTGCTCCACAACATGACACATACTTGGTGACCTGTGCTCAGCCTCTGGAACTACACTCCCTCCAACATCCTCCCTGACCCTGTGCTTGGTTTTTTAAAGCGCATACCCACTATAAACTGCAACCCAAAACTTCCTCCCTGGTCTGGGACACAGAGAAAATGAAAAGGAACAATATTTTGTCAAAAAAACCTTCTAAAGATAGCCATATAAATATGAAAATGCTCACTCACACGAAAGACAGGAACCTTTGGATGTTCAGTCCTCTGAAACAAACTCAAGGCCTTACTGGAGATGTCTACAGAAAAAGTGGCTTTGTGTCTTATGAACACACTTCTCTCTTCTGGGTATCACCCTGCCACTCGTTTCTTTTCTTGTTTTGTTTTGTTGGTTTTTTTTTTATTTGTTGGGTTTTTTTTCTTTTGTATTGTAAGGCCTAATCAGTCACTCTCTATCGTGTAATTCAGAAGTTCATTATTCCTGTCTAAAGAAAACAAGAAAATTTGTCTACCTTTGAAGAACTATATCCTAGTTTTGCACCTGCACGATTTCTCTGAAGCATTATGATGTGTATGATTTTTAACAGAAAATACCGATATCACTCTCTTAGTCTAGTTCTCTAATTACGCATCTACCTATTAGCAAGTCTCTGGAGCTCATACTTTCCCCCCGTTAGCTAACTGTACTGTCACATGAGAAAGGCAAGCTTTTTGTCCTTTTCTGAGGCAAGTATTCCAATACTAGAATGGTTAGATTGGTTTGCAACAGTCTGTTCTGATAAATCCTTAACTGATATTAATGAACGCTATTCAAACGCTATGTAAATTTACTAACTAATGTGATTCAAATTCTGCAAGAAAAGCAAATTGAGTTCTTTATATTCATACAACATAATGTCTTTTACTGCCTAATGTAAGAAAGAAGAACCATCTATATTCTGTGAGAAAATTTTCCTACAAAGTCAAGACATTCTCCTCTAGTACTTAAGTTTTTTCCCAGGGTTTGAACTGCAATTCAGTCTGCAAAAGCATTAAGATTACCAAATTAAATGAAAAAAACCCAAACCCTACCAGTCTATTCCCTGAAATCCTCAAAAGCAGGCCAACAGTTTCATAAATGTAAAACCTGTTTTGAGAAGTCTTATTTCAGTAATACAACATACACATCATGTTTCTGGGCCTCTGTTTCCTTGTACATTGAAATTAAAACTACCTCAGACTAAAGGCAAAGCTCGCATTGTAGCAGAAACGTGGCTCTAAATAATACAGAGTACTCTCATTTGAAGCAGTCTTGCAAGAATTAAATGGCTGTAGAATCACAGTGACTCTTTTATGAGCTAATTTTTTCAGCATGGTTGCTGTCTTACACCTTGGTGAAATGTACCATTCTTTTCAGATACTCAAGACCACAAAAGGCTGAAGGTATGAGACAACAAACAAGAAAATAACCTGTATATTTTTGTGAAAACTGTAATGTTAGCTTTTTCCCCGTCCTTCATATTTGCATTTTTTCCTCACATCACATCTTGTAAACAATCACTTTCTAATTCTGCCTTTTTAAGTTACCCAAACAAATTTTGCCTGAAGATTCTTATGCCTTTTATGATCCACACTTTTCCCTAATTTTCCTGCATCCCAGACACCTTCTGCTAGGCTATATGGAGAGATGTCTTGGTGCTGTCATGAAAGAAATCTAGAGGGAACATGTAGGTTTCCCAGTGGGTTAAACGCACTGCTCAAAGAACAGCAGCACTAGTGGAATTTTTCCATGGGTAAAGAAAGTCAGTTGGACGAAACTAGACAAAACTATCATGACCAGCAGAGGAACTGGGATGGTGGGCAAGGCAAACGGGCTTGGGAGTGATTAAAACACTTCCTTCAGTCATGCTTGTGACTTGTCACATGAAGCATTGACACCTACCTATGAATAAACTCACCAGAACANCTATGAATAAACTCACCAGAACAACTCAGGTTCTGAGAAGATTTATTTCTATCATAATGCCACCATTTCTGTTTATTTAAACTAGTAAGGAACAGCAGGTGTAAAAAGCAGATCAGTTCCCCTGATGTTCAAACTACTGCTGACTGAAGCATAAAATGACAAGCTTTAATTAACAGTACTGAATTCCCTCCCCCTCTTTTTAAAAAAGCTATTAAAGACTTACGTGAAAGTCCCTGTTTCTTATTAATACAGGCCTCTAATCTTAAATTCTAACCTCCAACCTGTCCCAATCCTGCAATTTTTGTGAGTTTTCCATAACTACCTTTTCATACAAACTTGCTAGGCAGATGAGTCCAAATTCTGGTCTGTCTCCATCACGGAGTCTGAAACGTACTTGCTATTTATTACCAATCTGATAAAGCATTTTTAAAATTTCTCAGGTCATACTTAACAAGGAACATCAGCAAAACAATATCCATTGCTAGCCGTAGCTGGCCCACAAGCCATAAATATAACAGCTATATTGACTCAGACTCCACTGAATTCCTCTCTCACTCCCCTATATATTTACAGAATGGTAAAATGCAGTGGCTACGGTTAAGAGTATGAGTGATGTGTCACTGTACCAGGCTAACATGCACAAGCAATTCACCTACATCTTACAAGACACAGTATTACAAAACTGCCTATATAATCTTAGATCATGTCACATTAATTCAACTTCCTGCAGGTCTTGATGATCTAGATACTACTGTAATCACAGCTGCATAAGATACTGCTGCTGGAGCTGCGCCTGATGAGCCCTCAGTTTAAATGTTGTCAAAAGATACTATTTGAGCTAAACAATCTAGTTAAAAGTAGTACTATGCTTTGTCCAAGATTCCTGCTGTCTTTACTTAATCCTTCAACATTCTGAAACCACGGATAAACTGAGTAAGGGTTACAAAATCAGACACCGCATCACATTATCAAAATAATCTATCATGGGTTATCCTTCTCTCTACTAGGAATTTCAAGGTTAGTGCTATAAGAATTATTATCAGTTGCCTCTTCTTTATTTCAGCTCACACAGTCTCATCTATCCTCCTCCCATAAGTTCATTAATACCAAACACAAACAAACAGGACCTTGTAGGTGGGCAAGAAAAATCTGTTCTTTCTGCTGAGAGGACCTGCCTACATTGGCAAGTAAAATGCAAAACATGTTCATTGCAATATTTCGCCTGTTTTTTAAAACATTCTTGGCTACCCGTGCTAACTTAATATGATATTCTCCATGCACATCATAGAAACTGCTTGGCAAACGGTTTAAAAATTTTTTTTTAGACAGGGAAATTTTAATACTTTATTCACTTTTGTATCATACCTTGACAGTCAGCTTTCCCAAGTGCTGTAAAACCCAGATGCGATGGGACCAGGCATTGTAGTTGCTGGGGTATCTCCCAGCAGCTTCAGAGCAGACATTCATTTCCTCCTGCACCAGCCGGTGAATCCTCTCCACAGGTGCTGCTCCCAAGTTTCCTTTAGTCAGAAGACTGGGCAAGGAGTTTTCTTGAATTAGTTGTTGCAGTACCCATCGTCTGGTTAAACAATGTACAATGTTAACGGTGTGAGAATTTTTAAGACAAAAACCCATGGTTTTTTCATTTATATACACCAATCAAACCTTTATGGCATTTCAATTTTCTGAACTACATTGTAACTAGATGATGAATAAGTACCAAACATAACCATTTGAACTCTTCCCATACTGAAAACTTTAACTTTATGATCTCAGTCCAAAATAATTTAACTCTAGATATATCTGGTTGCTCACTGTTAGGCAGTCATCGCTACTTACATCATACTGAAAAAAACCAGAAGGAAACCATAAATTCATGAAAAAAATGCAAGTATTTTCTGCACAAGATTTCTAATAAGAACTCCTTTCAGAGACTTGTATAGCACCAAAATAAAGCATCCAAAATCAGACTGAAAAAAAAGACATTAAGAAAAAAACCACAACACAACTGTGCTTTGTATTTTTTACATTTGTCAGTACTGCACACAGCAAATCAAATTACTTTCTGTACATCACCATCAGAAAGCACAAAAAACTTACAGTTTCAAGGGCTATAGGTATAACCAAAACAAAAGTTTCTACTGCTGAATTATACATACTTGGCTTGAAGTGACTGAGATAAGCAAAGATTCCTATATGTCTTTTTAGTTTTACTTTGGTCTGACTTCCAGTAGTATTTTTAGATGACTATTTTGAGGTGTCCTCAACACTGCAGAAAACAGGCATCTGCAGGCTGTACACAAAAAGTTCCTGCAAATAGGATCACAGATGTGCAGACTTTACTCCATGGTAAGCTACAGACTTGGGGATGTGAGGTTGGAAAGGTGCAAGTTAGAAAAGGACGTGGAGGTGTTGATTGATAGTTGACTAAATACAAGTCAGCAGATTGCACAGGTGGCCAAGAAGGCCAGTGGGAGCCTGGCTTCTATTGGCAACACTGTGGCCAGCAGGAATAGAGAGGTGATTGTCCCCCTGTACTCGGCACTGGTGAGGCTGCAACTTGAATATTGTGTTCAGTTCTGGGCCCCTCACTACAAGAAGGGTATAGAAGTGCTGGAACAAGTCCGGAGAAGAGCAACAAGGATCATGAAGGGTCTAGAGCACAAGCCCTATGAACAGTGGATGAGGGAGCTGGAGTTGTTCCATCTGGAGAAGAGGAGGCTGAGGGGAGACCTTATCGCTCTCTACAGCTAGCTGAAAGGGGGCTGGAGAGAAGAGGGGGACAGCCTCTTCTCCCTGGTGGCGTGTGACAGGACCAGAGGTAATGGATGCAAGCTGCACCAGGGGAGATTTGGACTGGATGTTGGGAAACATTTCTTCACTGAAAGAGTCATTAAACATTGGAATAGTCTGCCCAGGGCAGTGGTGGAGTCATCCCTGGAGGTATTTAAACAGAGTGTAGGCCTAGTGCTTAGGGACATAGTATAGTGGTAAGCTGCAGTGTTTGGTTGGAGGTTGGATTAGATGATCCTGAAGGTCTCTTCCAACCAAAGGCATTCCGTGATTCTGTGACTTCCACGCAGCAGCACGTGTCCGGAGAATCGCAATGGAGCCATGTGAAATGCTCTGGGAAACTGGACGTTTGCCGGTGTGCAACAGAGACAGAGGTCTTTCTAGTTTGCACTGGCTTACATTGGTTCCAAAAGTAATTAATTGCTACTCCGTTAAAACAAATCAATAAATAAAAGAAAATTAATATATTATTTATCGTTAAAAAATATACTTTGCAATTCATGTATAAAATTTCATATATATGTACACTATCAAGAAAATTTGGTAACCCATCTGCATGTTCTCTCATTTGAAAACATTTATAATATTCTTGCTCATTAACATTTTTTATTTACATGGTGACTTTTTCACTTAGTTATTTAAAAAAAAATTCAACTATTGGAAGATTAATATTAAAGTTAATTCATAAGAATTTTCAAATTGACAGCATTTCTCAGTAGAAATCACAAGTAATGGATTGAAGGCAGCGTTCATACATTGGCTTCCTATATAATATTTGTTTTAACTAAAGATGTACAGCCAAACAAACCATGCTCTTTGACTGCTGTGTAACTTCATTGTATGAAATGTAGCAATTTTGAAGACTTAATTTTGGCTTATTAAAAGTGTCTTTGAGCCAAACATCTCCACCTAGTATTTTTTCATTTCAGTCAGCACATTTGAAAGAAATGGTAAACTCTGAAAATGTCTCACAAAAGCTAAATCAGTAGAGATTCATTTCTGTAGCAAACAATAAAAATTATTTCATTAACATAGAATTCTAAGTAAAACCATAAAAAAGACAAGTTATTTTGATCCTACAACTATTTCAGTGCCTTAAAATAAGGACTTTTTAATAAAATAAGGAATTTAGATAAGTTATACATACAGGAGCATGGAAAAAAAAATACAGACTCTGTAGTCATTGTGGCTACAACATAAGGGAAAAAAATTTACAGTGAAATCGGGGCCACTTTCTAGGCTTTCTGCATGGGAAGAACGAAAGATAAGCACAACCTCAGAAGATTTTTTTATTTTCGGTACGTGTTGAATATCATGGTATTATTTTGGAGGTTTTTAACAGAATAGTTTCTCCAATAAATCTGGAGAAAAGAAATCTGATTTCTTCTGTCACTGTATGCACTTTCCTATGACTCTTGCAGTTCCTGGAATTCCTGCAAATGAATGCACAATTACTCAGGGACAACTGTGCATTCAGTAGATATACTGGCTGTACAAGCACAAGATCTATCCGAAACCCCCCAAAACACATACCAAAAGGACACATCACAAAATATATGACAGGTATTTTGATATATTTAGTCACTGTATCTGCCATGTGTAAGAAAAGAAAAATTTGATTAAGTTTTAATGAATTTTATTATTGCCTCATTTTATTGTTTCGCACTTCTGTCTGAAATTTGCTATCATGGAGGAAAAGAAAACACAAGATTAATCATAATGCTGATGCACAAAGAAAATTTTTGCACATCTTATTTTCTAACATATCAATCATGGTCAGTACATCCAAATCCAAGCCAAACACTTGTACAATCATCCTCAAATATACTTTTCTGGTTTAGATAAATATGAGAAAGAACAACAAATTATAACGCTATTAAAATATCTGTGATTTTTACATTGCATAGAAGTTATAGGGAGAATTTTTTATTACTTCTAAGATGTAAATAAATATTTACATCTCAGATGTAAATATTTATTTACATCTTTATTTACATCTGATTTCATTAAAATATATTGATCACCATAATATGCATAGCTCCAGGTTCAGCACTAGTTCCATGTGCAAAAAAAAAATTTTAAAAAATACCAGTTTTTCAGTGTTTGGTACCATGTAGGAAAGGCTAAATCACGACAAACATCAAGGTTTTTTTCCCATTATTTCTACATACTCCTTTTGCTTCAAAGCAATCAAGTGCATGAGGATGATGAAAAGCAGTTAAAGAACAACAAAATTAAAAACCAACACTGCAGAAATTCATCTGTGTAGTTGCTATATCAATGGTACTAAGCAAGAAATTAACAGAAATTAAATAGATCCTTATAAGTTAAGAAACGCCTAGTAATATTCCATGTATTATTCCATGCTAGGCTGAGCATTTTAAGCTTATGCACTTACAGAGAAAAATTCACCAGCAACTCCCTCTTCCAAAAATTTGTATGTTACTAATACAACTGAAGTTTTATTTATGTTTTTGATATAAGTATGAATCCTATAATGGGGTACAAACTTTACATTTGTCTTAATGCCGGACTTGTGAAATGCAAACATTGTAAACTGCTTAAGACCGTGTAACATTTAAATCTCTTTAAGGCTGTCTACAGAAGGACAAGTTACCCTGTGAAAAATATAACATAAAAAAAAAATTCACACACAAGTGCTTTTCTTTTTACAGTTATACTTTACTTGGCTATGCTACAAGCATTTCATGGACACTCAGTCAAGACTGAGATGGTTAGCTTCGCATGCTTGAGTCATTACGGAGTCATCTTTTTCAAAAATGTGCTCTGTTACTTTAACATTTAGTAGTGGTGACTTAATGACATTGCTTAAGTTAGAAACGATAAAAATAAATTTGCCAAACCAAAAAGACCAGTATTGTCATGGAAAAGAACCCAGCTTTGGTTGTAAAGATGAGCTTTTATAGATTCTCGTCTTTCTGAAATGCCTGTAGACAAGCAATAAAGTAGTGAGTTGAAGGAGGGAAAGAGGGAGAAAGCCACAATGCTGAAATACTTGCTATTGATGGAATCAGAATTCTCAGGCTGAGAATTTTAGGCGATACAAGACACGATAAACAGTTAGGAAAATCTAACCCACCTCCAAAGCTTATAAAAAAATACGCAACAAAAAGTGCATGTGATTTTAGTTCTGAATGTAAAATAGAAGCAGTTATTTTCAAAAGCCAAAGAATGATATTTTATAATGACTGGCTCAAATAATCTGCCATATTCCTAGATGCCCTTCTCATCTATGGCTGTCCTTAACCCAACCCAAGCATAGGGGAAAGAAAAATAAAACAAACCACAACCAACCCTAGGAAACATGTTTAAGTTCAAGGACACAACAGAAGGCAAGGGAAACCAACCTATGAATCCATGTCTCTGGACTCTTTGGAAACTTGGTTAACGCCAGTTTTCCAAGATGCAAATCTTTAAGCGGATTTAAAGTGCCGGACAGTATTAATTCTTTTCTACAAAAGATAAAATAAATTTGTATTAATAAATTAATTTGTATATATATAAAAAGCAGCATGAATAACGTAGTAACCTGAAAACAGAACACAAATCCCAATTACACACAGCGTGGCATTTTCTTTGTATCATAATAGAACTTCGCTGCCAAACCAAGAGAGTTTAGAAAAGTCTTTAGTG
>VWZK01017275.1:1803-27293 GCA_013396935.1 Baryphthengus martii
CCCTTCCCGGCTCAGGTACCCGATATCGCGCCCGTCCCCTCGGCTGACGCAGCTGGAGGAAAGCAGCTTTTTGAGGGAGGACCGCGGAGATCGGGAACAAGCTGTCTGCCCCGCCGTCCTGGGTGGGATCTGGGCTAAAGCGGGCTCCCAGGTCACAGAAACCTGAGTGAAACGGTTGCACGGGGGAGCCCGAGCGATATGACCCGTTTTACCCTCCTGCACTGCCCTTTTTACCCGCAAAATGGGAGCAGCCAGCCGCGTACCCCTCTCTCACGGGTAACCCTCTCACGGGGACGCTTGGAGCGGGCATGGGGCCGGCAAATGTACCCGCCGCTCTTTTTTTTTTAATTTTTTTTTACGGAAGCATGCTCCGGCTGGGACTTTTCGCAGAGCAAAACAAACCAAAATTAACCTAGAAAAAAAACAGCAGTCGAAAAGAAACTTCAGCCTTTCGGGGAAATTCTCAAAATTCAATACAATCTCCGCCCGCTGTCGAAACTGGACTCATAAGCAGAGGTAAAAAAAAATATATAGGGGAAAAACCCCTCAATTTTATACTTATGTGTGCAGAAAAGTAGCTGTATTTCAAGACAGGTCCTAACGGGTCTGGCACAACAAACTCCGCGATCGCTAACCCCGAGATGGAAACTGTATGGGACACTTCTGTGTTCTATAAATAATCTATAGGGACGAGCGATTTGGTCTCAAAGGAAAGCGGGAGGTGAGCACTTTACGTTTTTAACAAATGACGGCGGTTTGGAGAAAGGGCACGTTTGCGAATGTTCGCAATAGAAAAACAAAAATCTCGTTGCTACAAAGGTGGCCCAAACCTCTCGAGGTGGATTCGTAATATTCAACACGATGAGTCCGAGGTGGCTGCAAGGACCTTCGGGGAAGGGTTTCCTTCTCTCCGTTTTGATAAGAAACTCCACTCCAGGGGCAAACATAAATGAGGAGAATGAAGAAAACAATTGTTTAAATATTCAGCTCGTATTTTCACTGATACGTTATTGTTGAATTATAAATTGGGCACACACAGAAAACACGGTTATTTAACAACATTTTCCCTTGGTTCGAGGGGGAAACTCTTCAGCGGGTGCAAGATAGCGGGAGAGCGTTTCTTTCTCAGGTGTTCTATACTAAGGAGGAATATTTTACTTTCCTCCCGCCGCAAGGGTTTAAACTAAACATGGAAAATAAATAGGAAAACGTGCAGCGAAAACAACCCCCATGTCTTCCACCCCACAAACAAACTCTATCAGCAGCTCCGTCGCCACGAGTCGCGTACTGTTCGGCTACAGCGCGCCGGGGGTGCGCACCCCGCGGACGGCGTGTCTGGTGTGTTTCGAGATGGGGGAAGGCGGAGATTTACGCGCGTAAGTGACCGCTGGGGACTTGCCCGCGGCCCGCCGGGGGGGCTATCGGGAGGTTGTGGTGGAGGCTGCCGGGCGCGCAGCCCACCCGTGTCCGCCTGACGGTGGGGCCAAGCCTGAGGGGTTTATTTTACACCGGGGCGTGGAGGTGACATCCCGAAGGAGAAGCACAAATCGAGGGGGTTTAACACCTTTTTTCTTTTTTTCGTAATCCCGAAGGAGACGCAAATAGCGTCTCGCAGGCGGAGTGGGTCCCGGCACACGTGGGACTCCCCTCCAGGGCTCAGTGGAGTGAGCAACCCTGCCACCGCTTCCCTCCTTTAGCCCCTGCACGCCCCTCCCGCCTGCCTCCCAGCCCGCTCGGGCAGCAGGAGCCGGGCGGCGGTGACCCCGTCCCGGAACCGGGAGCGGGTTTCCAGGGGCGCTTCGGCCGCGGTTTGCAGACGTTGGCGTGTTTCAGTGGGAATGGTGACGGGGAAGAAGTGCCCAGGCAGGGGCAGGCGGAAGGCCCTTCACCCGTGTTCGTGAAAGTGGTGCCGGTGCCACGCAGTCAATTCTTGCGAAAGACACCTTTGCAGGGCCATGGCTTTGAACTCGTAGGTTCGTGTAGTTTTCCTGCGTTTCTCTTTCTCGTACGCTCGTGTAAAACACTCAATGGTAGATGGATCCAGGCTGGGGAAAACAAGGCTACGAGGCCAAGCACAACGAAGGTCTTAACTTTTGTCTGATGTGCTTAGCTAACATATTAACTGTGAAAAATATCACCAAGTTCCTCAGGAAAGAAAATATCATCAGATGTTTTAACATTTACAAGCTGCAACATCAGCATGGATATGAGCTCAAGAACTAGCAGCGCTTATCGTCCCCGGAGGAATCCCTTATATTTTTTTTTTCCTGTAACTACTGTTCCCAAGTGTGAATGTATACACACACACGCTCACACACACAAATCCTATAAATGCTAATAAAACAGATTCCTCAGGATTTGTTTAACTTTCCCTGGCACCACAATCTTATATTGATATTCAATGGGGTTACTAGTGTGCATGAGGATTACTAGTTAAGTATAAACCACAGGATCAACCTTCTAGTATGCCACTTGAACATGTCCTTACAAATAAGTAAGGTAAGAAACGTAAGCATTGACAATACGATTAATTTGCACTGAATACTTAAAAGGAAAAAAGGAAGTTAAATCACGGCACTAGAATTATTAAACTATGCAGAATTGAGGCCTCCGGTTGCAAGGGATCGTTTTCAGCTCTTTACTTGAAGCTGTATTACTGCTATTGTCCAACCTTTGCTGGCCACATGGGACAACGTTTGGCAATCGGACAGAAAATTATTTCTACTGGGCATGAACTGGAAATATCCAGCTGGGATGTGGATTCCATTTCTAATCAGAGCGGAGGGAAGGAAAACTCAATGCTCTTCTCGTTACTCAGTTAGCATTTTTAGAGTTTGTCAAAAGCTGCTTTAGCTAACTACTCAGAAACATACCTGTTGTTCAAAAATTACATAAGGGTGGGTGTTATTCTTAAAGCTAGTAAATTTATTATTATTTTTTTCTGTACATGATGTAGAAGAGTGTACATGGGGTACATAATGTGCAGTGCATAATACAGGCATGTAACACTGCAGGAACTGTCAAAGTTGATGGACTGATCCAAATGGATGACATTTGCAAAAAAATATGTCTAAGTTAAAAACACTGAATGCTCATGTTTGGGTCAGGTTTTCAATTTCAGTTTTCTGAGGAGAATAATGTTATTTTGTTAAAGCCAACTTTTTTTTTTTTCTTTTTTTTTTTTTTTCTTTTCTAATTGGACCCGGAATTTGATTAATTTTCTGAAAGTATTTTCATAAAACTCAGGTAATTGATATTAATTATGATGCCTGAACTTTCATGACCAAACATTTGTTTCTGCTAATATAAACTGCAAACCATATTTCTTTTAACTACAGTAGATACTTTAAAAGGTGAAATCTGTCCTTGGGAACAGGAGAGGGAATGTATCAATCATAGAGAGGAAGCTTCCAGCCTGATGAAAAAGGAAAAAAATCTAGTAGGAAAAGCACACAGTGGAGCATTTTTACTATTTTGTCTGAAATCCTTTGAACGTTATGAAAGTCGACGTAAGTATTTTTATTTACTTTTTTTGAAGTTATGTTCAGAGACTTGAACTCATTTTCTCAGTGGCCCTCAGCTTATATGAATAGTGTGACTAATCTAGTGGAGATGAGTAATGGATCTGTGAGGAATAGAGGAATTCTGATGCAAAAACATGCCTCTTTTTTTGATGGTATTTTATGCTGCTTGGCATTCAATACGTTATATGATGTCTGTCAGAAGAACTTTGGAAAGACTTTATGGTAAAGTTTATAAATACTTAGTCATGATTTAGAAATGATGAATGGAAAACACTCTTTATACATAATTATGTGATGTTTTACTATGTTCTAAGCACATTCATAAGCAAATATATATGCTCTCGTTAACTACTGTACCTTTCATTTGCTGTAACATCCTGATTCAATATTTTTGCATTTGTTCATTGAACACTTTGTAACACATGTAATAGTTTATTTTTAAGTCAGTATTTTACCATGAACAGGCAGAGAAATTTAAATCAAGAATAATCTATTCACATGGGACTGAGACATTACTGGAAGGGAGAGGGGATGGAGAGGGGAAGCAGAGGATCTAGTAAAGGTCGCTTTTGTGAACTTAAGTCCTCAGCCCTGCAAATGAATGTGTATCAGCCAATTTTCCAAGCCGTTAGCTTAAAATAGCATGGAATACTCACAGCAGTGCAGCCTCAACAAGGCATGGCAAGACACTAAGGATGTGAAGAGGGACCTGTCTCCTTGCTAGTGTGGTCGAGCTAATTGGGAAGGTCTAGCATGGACTTGGTAAAAGTGAAGATTCACAAGCTCTTGGAGAACTGGTGGTGTGGTTTCAATGCATATGATCCCTTTTGGTTCCAAAGGCAGAGAAGAGAATGGCCTCATACCCCGATGTCTTGTTTGAAATGGGTTGCAAATCCCCCAGCCTTCGTCCTTGCGGAGTCAAGGCTTTACGAGTTCATAGGGAGCCCATGTGAGCTGACTTAACCAAAGGCAGAATTCAAGAGGTGTTCCTTGCCTCTGCTCTTGTCTTTCCAATATAAAAACAGACAGTTGTTTTCTTCTGGTCACCACGAGCTTCCCAGTAAGCAGAGAGATTGAAAAGTTATACCATTTGGATCGTAATTGCCACAATGCAATTACATTTGCCATTGAAACATTTCAAAAACTTCCTGCATGGGCACACAAGGAATTTGCTTGTATTGGTAACTCACCCCTCAGCAAACTCACACCAGCAGGTTTCGTATCTGAACTGCTAGTCAGTCAGTAAACCTATCTGAAAGTGGAGGTACTCGCAGTAAAGGAACTTGCTGCTATTTCTTATTATTGTTTCTAACTTTGTCTATAACTTCACAAGCCTTCTTCCTTTTGTCTGGGTTCATATTATAAGGGTTTCCACGCTTCTATTAGGGAAACTCGGGATATGTTCAGTTTTAACTTAACAAATATGACTTAAATTCAGTCTTTGTCAACATTAGAAAGATACTCAGAAGATATTGCTCTCTAAAATGGTCTGTTTGACCTTTAGACACCAATCCTGAAATTTGATCCCCAATACCAAAGAATTAGACACTTCAGTCACTGGATTCCATTTGAATGCTCTCTCAGTTTCAGAACTCAAGGGCAGATCCAGAAAGGGACTCAGGAAGAATGCAGATGCTGAAGTTTAAAATGAGAATGCTGAGCACTTCCACTCAGTTGCTGGCTAATTATTGGCATATCTAAAGCCCATATTTTGTTGTTTCAGCTCCTCAAACACAACCCCAGTCATGCCTCAGCCTCAGCAAGGCAGAGCTAGCACGGTGCCTAATGAAGACCTAGGAAGCAAGTATTCCTCTGCTTCTCTCCTTTGATCTGTGCCCAACATAGTCAATGAATACAATGTGAAAATGCACCGAAAACATCTTCCTCTCCATGACCAACACAAGATAGACTAGTCAGATATGGTAGTGAATATCCAGACTTAATTCTTTCCCTTGTCCAGAGGGATTGAACCACATGCCTCTTCTTGTGGTGGGTTCACCATGGCTGGATGCCAGGAGCTCACCAAAGCTGCTCTATTGCTCCCTTCCTCAACTGTATGGGGGAGAGAAATTATAATGAAAGGCTCATGGGTTGAGATCAGGGCAGGAAGACATCACTCTGCAATTACTATCATGGGCAAAACAGATTCAACTTGGCAAAAAATTAATTTATTTTATCACCAATCAAATCACAGTAGGATAATGAGAAACAAAAATATCTTAAAACACCTTCTTCTCACCTCTCCCCTCTTCTCGCACTTAAATTTACTCCTGATTTTCTCCATTTCCTCGCCCTGCAGCAGCATAGGGGCACAGAGAATGTGGGTTGTGGTCGGTTCATCACACGTCTCTGTTGCTTATTCCTCGTCATGGGAGGGGACTCCTCCTACTCTTCCTTGCTCCAGTATGGGGTTGCTCCTGTGGGATACAGTTCTCCATCAGCTTCTCCAGTGTGGGTCCTTCCCATGGGCTATTGTTCTTCATGAATTGCTTCAGTGTGGATCCCTTCCACGGGGTCCTTCAGAAACAGAGTGTTCCAGTGTGTGTCCCCTATAGGGTCACAAGTCCTGCCAGCAAATGTGCTCCAGTGTGGGCTTTTTTCTCCACAGGTCCACAGATCTCACCAGGAGCTTGATCCAGCATGGGTTTTGCACAGGGTCACAATCTTGTCTGGGTATCCACCTGCTCCGACATGTGGTCCTCCACAGGCTGCAATCAGATATCTACTTCGCCATTAACCTTCAAGGGCTTCAGGACGACAGTCTGCTTCACCTTGGTCTTCACCTACAGAGGAATCTCTGGGCTACAGAGGAATCTCTGCTCTGGCACCTGGAAGAACTCCCTCTCCTTCTTCACTGACCTGGGTGTCTGCAGAGTGGTTTCTCTCACATTTTCTCACTTTTCTCTTTGGACTGCTGCTATCCCTATCCCCTCATCTCCCCTCCCACTCCCTTTCTTAAATATGTTGTCATAGAAACATTAACACTGTTGCTAATGGGCTTGGCCTTGACCGGTGGGGGGGTCTGTCTTGGAGCTGGCTGGCATTGGCAGATTGGCATGGGGGCAGACTCTGATATGTTCTCACAGAAGCCACCCCTGTAGCCTCCCTGCTACGAAAACCTTGCCATGAAAACACAACACACTTGCCCATGAAGAGCATGTTTGAGGTGTCAGATCATTGTCCACTTGAGCACACCTGGAAAGTACTCTCCCACTTAACTGACTTCATTGTGCATAGAAGAACCAAGAATTACTGGGGAAGGGACAAACCTTTAATATCTTTCCAAAAGATTTTTTTGTTGTTGTTGTTTTAAATGTATATTATTTGGGAAACAGGCATTGCACACAAATGCATTCAAAATCTTTGGAAAAGGTTGAGGTGAAGAACTCCCTTCTCCCAGGCAACTTCCTTGTTAAGGAGGCTAGGATCATTTTTTTTTTTTTTTTTTCCCCCCCCCCCCCCCCCCTTTATTTTTGCTAGAGAGAGCACTTGGTGCGAACAGGAGGAACTGTGAGTCTCAGCTCCATTTACATTCTACTGTTCTTGAAAAGATGGAGATAAAAGTTTGAACTTCCTCAAAGGTAATTCAATTTTCCTTTTATTTAATGAATTCAGGATGGTTTGGTGATATGGCAGGAAGATGACGAAAACTGGTGTTCTGCCTCCAGTCTTAGAGTTTAAAGAGTGCTTTCTTTTTGCTCTGGCAGGGCAACCCCAAACCCAATCAATCAACCAAATAAAACAAATTAAAAGGTTAGAAGAAAATTCCACTCAGGGAATGTCATGATGAGGAAGATGTCTAAGTCTAAGGCAGGAAGAAGTCTGTAAGAACCAGTCCACTCCCTTAACGTGTCCCTGTGGCTAGCTTACATGGTTCACTGCTCAGCTTTTTTATGCACTTTCTTTGGAAGAGCCCAATCCCACAACTGTTTCGGTGGCTAGCACTGAGTTCGGAAACGATGCTAGGGTTTGGATTACTTATGAGCAGCTGCAACACCTAGCTTTATGTCTCGAAAGTAATTCTTAATAATTATTTTTTCATATGTAAAAAACCCAAGAGAAATCTGTTTTCATGATGCTATGGAGAAATACATTGAATTATTTCACTGTTTTCTGGTGCTACTTATTAAGAGTTTCCAAACATTCCCGAAATCATCTGTTCTCATATAACCATCTCCATACAAACAACTTCAGCCAAATAAAATTATTTGGCTTAATTCTAAGTGGTGGCCGCCATGCTGCAATGGAAAGAAAGACATTGCTAGTCCTTCCCCCTAAACTTATGTAAAATTTTCTTGCATTTTCAGAAATAATTCTTTTTTTCTGAGAGAATAAACCAGATTTCCTCCATCAACAGAACTGGTATATACTGTCATCTCCAAACTCTCCTTTTATCATTTGAAGGGTTTCAAAAAGGTTTTTATTTCTTCATCTCCTGCTACATGAGATAAAAGTCAAATTCTGAATGTGCTTTTCTCCTCTTTGTCCCCTTTTGAAATCAGCCTTTTCTGTATTTAGTTTTTTCCAAGCTTCCTCTATTTCGTTGTGTTTTTTGTTTTGTTTTTTTTCCCAGCACTGGACTCATGCTATTACCCTATCTTGGGAAACCTTTCCGCAGTAGGGATTGGCAGACAATCTTAAATAGATTGCAAGTGCAAATACTCACAGTGAGTTTGATTTCACCGATGACTCTAAGCTTCTGAACACATGCAGCATGGACTATATAGTTAAAAAAACTCCACAACAAAACAGAGGAGATCTTAGACTGAGCTGAATATTTGTGCAATTAATATGAGCTAAATAGTCTCCCACCTGCCTATTTAGTGCTTTACTGTCTGTTAGAGACTCATTGTTGAGGAAGCTTGTAGTCTAATTTCATAAATATATGAGGTTTCAAGCAGGTCCGTAAAACGGACTTTAAACCCAGAGATAGAAAAGCAAAATGAGGGGAAATGGGAGCATGAAGAGCACAGAGAATATTATTTATCATGAATGCCTCAGAGAATCAGCTAGAGAGCTGAAGCGAGTTTAGAGGGAGATAAAACTGACAGATAAATCTTAGCCAAACCTGAGATGAGAGAATAGCATGGTTAGAGAAATAAAATAAATGTGGTGATGATAGCTGCTAGAAGAGGAGTGAAGCTCTGCAGAAGTTCAAAACCATTTTCAATCAGATGTTTTATCTCTGGGGATTACTCAACCAGAAACTACAACTACTCTGAGATTTGTCTCAACACCAGTAAAAATGCACAGGTCTGATACTGCAAACAGGGTTCCTGTGAAGAGGCTAAACTCCTCATGAATCAACATCACAGTCTTTGGTATTAACATGGCTTTCAATCAGTGGAGGTTTTTTCAAACGATGTAATGTTTGTAACTCAATATCCTACTCCATAATCCTATCGAGGACAGAGATGTTGTGAAATCAGGTCATACTGGACAATCTTTGCTTCTCTGTGAGTTTTTGGTTAAATGGTTTCATAATTTCTTACGTTCAGCAACTAAGACAGAATTTGTCTCAAGAGTCTGATGTTTACTCTTTAGTGAAATCAGACCCGATATTGAAATATTAAAAAGGAGAACTTCATCCCCACCTATTTCTGTTCTGGTCAACCACGGATGTACACTTTCAGTTTTGAAGTCCTTTATTTCTGTAAATTAAATGAAGAAAATGTTCAGACTTTTTGTGCATGCATATTCATATATGCAGATGCTTAGTGTAGCACTTTTGATAACTTGTTTTTAACAATAAGGCAAGGTAAGGAACGAGTTTCAACTCTTAACTCTAAATTTCCTGGGGTTTGACAGATTAAATCAAATCCTTAAGGTCATTTTGCCATAGTTTTTTTTCTATACAAGTGTGTGATTTATGTCCTCTTTTTATTGCATGAACCTTTGTCTCAGTACTATTTGATTTAGTCTACTAATGGCTCTCAGCTGATTTTATTTTACTATCTGCAAATTTTTTGCACACAAAGCTAGACAAATGCAGTGCAGGGGTAAATTATATTGTGCAATTTAGTGAAAAAGCAAGTTACTAAGAGAACAAGATTTTAACTGTTGATCCAAAACAGCTCTGCATGTAAACAATGGATCCTTGGTGTTTACTGTATACTATCTGTCTAAATATAGGGATTACTGTTTCCTCTGGTGTAGCCACTGGCTGGAGGTTCTCACTGGTAGCTGTTATTAGTAGCAATGACACATTAATTGAACTTCACTGCTTCCAGGTGTGTGGCACACTCCAGGGTCACCCAGTGCACTACAGTTTCACGTGTATTCAATTACTGTAGCGTTATGAAGGAATGCAACATGTCATGCATTAAAATGTCAATTACCACTTTTTATGGGATAGTGGGTAAAATAAACCAATCAGGTTTTCCTACTGTCAGTTTTGTCTGCTCGGTTGCTGTAAGCATCCAATGAAGCACACCTTTATCCCCTACCTCATTTATGCAACCAGAAGAGAAAAAGAGAAATGTGTTTAGGAATTACTGCTCACTATTAGAAATGGTTAGATGATAGCACAACTAGATGGATAGATGAGGAGAGGGCAGTGGATGTGGTATATCTCGACTTCAGCAAAGCTTTCGGTGCTGTCTCCCATGGCATCCTCACAGACAAGCATAAGAAGTGCGGATTGGATGATTGTGTGGTGAGTTGGATTTGGAATTGGCTGAAGGACAGAGCCCAGAGAGTTGTGGTCAGTGGAGCAGACTCTAGCTGGAGGCCTGTGACTAGTGGTGTCCCCCAGGGGTCAGTACTGGCCCCAGTGCTATTCAGTATATTCATCAATGACCTGGATGAAGGGATGGAATATACCCTCAGCAAGTTCACTGATGATACAGAACTGGGAGGAGTGGCTGACACGCTGGAAGGCTGTGTTGCCATCCATTGTGACCTAGACAGGCTGGAGAGCTGGGCAGGGAGAAATTTAATGCAATTCAATAAGGGCAAGTGTAAAGTTCTGTATCTGAGGAAGAACAAGCCCATGGATCAGTACAGGTTGAGGGCTGATCTGTTGGAGAGCAGCTCTGGGGAAAAAGACCTGGGAGTCCTGGTGTACAAGAGGATGACCATGAGCCAGTAATGTGCCCTCACAACCAAGAAGGTCAATGACATCCTAGGATGCATTAACAAGAGCGTCGCCAGCAGGTTGAGGGAGGTTCTCCTCCCCCTCTACTCTGCGCTGGTGAGGCCCCACCTGGAGTACTGGATTCACTTCTGGGCACCTCAGTTCAAGAAGGACAGGGAACTACTGGAGGGAGTCCAGTGCAGAGCCACTAAGCTTATTAAGGGAGTGAAGCATCTCCTTTATGAAGAGAGGCTGAGGGAGCTGGGTCTCTTTAGCTTGGGGTAGACTGAGGGATGACCTCATTAATGTTTATAGATATGTAAAGGGTGAGTGTCAGGAGGACGGAGCCAGGCTCTTCTCGGTGATGTCCAATATTAGGACAAGGGGCAACGGGTGCAAGCTGGAGCATAGGAGGTTCCACTTAAACACAAGGAAACACTTTTTCACAGTGAGAATGACAGAGCACTGGAATGGACTGCCCAGAGAGGTTGTGGAGTCTCCTTCTCTGGAGACATTCAAAATCCACCTAAACGTATTCCTGTGTGACCTACTCTAGGAGATCCTGCTCTGGCAGGGCAGTTGGACTCGATGATGTTTCGAGGTCCCTTCCAGCCCCTAATATTCTGTGATTCTGTGAGTTGTGTTTGAGTGAGTGGCTTGGGTGGATCATGCAGTGTTGTTATTAGTGATGCATCATAGGATCATAGAACAGTTTGGGTTGGAAGGGACCTTTAAAGGTCATCTAGTCCATCCCCCCTGTGGCAAGAAGGGACATCTTCAATTAGATAAGGTTGTCCAGAGCCCCATCCAACTTGGCCTTGAATGTTTCCAGGTATGGGGCACCATGTTATGAACAAATCAACAATGGTTCGTCTCAGTGATTTGGTCTGAGACACTCAAGGTCATGGGCACAAACTCTCAAGTGTTTTCAGGTACACAAACTGTGTGATACTCTGCCCTCTCTCTGAGTTTGCTAGAGTAGATCTGGTTGTACTTCATAGGTTTTTCCAGAAATTTTTACAGCTTAAAAGTTCACCTCACAGATACCCTAGGAAATGTCTCCCTCTAAAGAGAAATGTCTTCTTTTATTCAAGGTGTTTGTCTCCCCAAGAAGGTTTCTTACCTGTTGTCCCTTTAAATGTGTTATTGTTGTTGAGAAATCACTTAAAATCCAAGCTTTTGGATTAGATGGAAAGTGGAAACTCTGGAAGCAAATTTTAGCTAAAGGAGATGGAATAAATAAAGCCCTTGCAATATTTTTATTGTAGAATATTTTCACATCTCTAATTATGTTCCATGAAATTTCAATGCTCACTGTCTTTACTAGTAAACTACATTTAAGATCTTTTTTAAAATTGTTTGTTGGCTGTGAAGTTGAATTTAAGGAGTGAATGATTACCAAGCCACATGGGCCATGCCACGGTCAGCTGAATAATTATCAGCAGAAATTTTTGTGTTGTTGCTTAGATCTTACATGATTAAGATTTGTATATAGATCCCCTTAAGGATCAAGATAAAGTAAATTAATAAATGAATGTAGAGATTTATTTTAGAATTTAAACTATAGAGCTTTTCAGCTCATTTCCATGGACCTTCCTGACCTTGGAAGCTAGCAGGGTTAGAAATTCCTGCAGCGCTGCTAAGGACACCGCATCAAACTGGTACCAACAACATCTCAAAGGAACATTGTAACTACTTCTAACCAGATCTTTCAAAAACTATTGTAAACTGTGAATTAAGAGAGTGAACCTTTTATATGAAAGCATGGGAACCATGGAAAATAATGTGGTTTAAAAGTAGTCCTGCATTCATGCATAATATATTTTGTACCCCATTAAATTTCAATTGAATACGTTTCCTACAACTACAGGATATTTTACATGTGATTTTGAAAGTCAATATTGAGAAAAAAAAGCATCAGACTGGGATCATGGACCTGCAGCAGACCCAAGGCTAGAAATAATAACTGAATTCCCAGAGTTGCTTAGTTTCCCCCATCACTGCTGGAAATGAGCTATAAGAAAGTGTCGTCCCAGGGAGGCTCCTTTTCTGTCATACTGAAGGTGTGTGGTATCTGGCTGCATGATGTAGAGTTCAACCTAGGAAAAAGATCTTTTTTACTAAGGAATATGATAAATATCCTGTAACTTGAGGCATTTAAAATTAACTTAGGTGTGTATATACATAGCATGTTGTTTCAAAAGCCCCAAGTCTTATTCTAGCTCTTCAGATTTCACACCACTCCCATGAGGCCAAACACACTCTAGTCACATGGGTGGCATCCTGTGGCCTGGATCCTGCTGAAGATCCAAGGAGATCTCTGAGAAAGAAAAGAAAAAACTGTGATGATCTCTTTCGAACTTAAAATCTACTAAATTGTCCTGGATCATGAAGGAAGATACTTAGAAAGTTCAAAAAGCACTCTTGTTTCCCAATCCCCTCTTTTATCCACAGTCACATACAATACTTAGTTGCCTATTGGGATAACACATATATAAGTCAAATAAAAGCATCTTACCAATTTTAACAAAAAAAAAAAAAAAAAAAAAAGAGCCCAAACCACACTAACAGTTCTTTAAGTCCCTGAATGTCAGAAACGAATATATTTTAATGGATTCATAGTAAGAATGCAGACCCCTAAAGAACTATATAAATCCTTTCTGTTGCAAGCAACCTTTTTAAACATAGAAGGATAAACACACATACACACATACATAAACACATATATGAAAGATCATGCAAAACATTTAAGTTGCACATCATTGCTTTAGGAACAGCATTAATGGATCTTTCTGATCTCTATGCTTGTGAACCCAAACCCCATCAAATTCTAGATCGCACAGCATTTAAAAATGAAAGTGCAAAATATAGACTGTGGCCATACCTTATTTATAAATACGTGCTATAAAAAGCCAGAATGTACACTCTCTTTTTAAGTTCACTACACAAGGGGATATTGTTTTAAGTAGACATTCAAAGTAGCTCCCTTGAAAGATTAATTCTTAAAATGAAGAATAATACAGATAATTTGAATAGCACCATTGAAAGAAAGTCAGTTCTGAAGCAGCCTTTGGCTTTACACAGTTATGGTGAATTCTTTGATGCAATTATTTGTTGCTTGCACAGAGGAATTATATGTCACAACACGTTGCCTTGCGGGGTAGCAAAAGGGGATAAACCTCTCTGTTCATCCCTCTTACTTTCAGTGTTTTGCCTAGATGCAAATTAAGAGCGTGGGTACCCTACATGAGCCATCAAGAGCAGTACACTTGATTCCTCTGAGCACCTAAAATAGGGATTTTGCCTGAGCTTGTGTCTTAGTCCCTCTAAAATACATGCCTCTCAAAGGATGAGACTCTCCTCTCAGGGAAATCTCACCATCTCATTTCACTCACTTCAGTAGAGAAGTTTTTCTACTCCATTAAATATCTATTCTGTCATTGTGTTTTGGGATAAGACCATCCATCCATTAAGAACCGGGCACAGGCAATTTGGATGAGAAATGGTAATGTATTTTGTACTCTGTTGACTAAAGCCTCTGTGCAGGCAGAATATGCCTAGTTTTAAGTGGTCTCACTGACTGCTGGGACTGCTGACATGATTAAAATTAAGCGCGTGTTTCAGTCCCTTCCTGAATCAAAGTTTAAATGAGATTTGAAATGGTTGCTTGACTTTACATTACATTAACATTAGCAATTTCCTGGCTATTGTTTTTCTTCCCCCACAGTGGTGACTTTTCCAAAATAGATCCCTCATCTGACTGTAAAGGTAAATGAAAATCAGGCCCATTAAATTTACTGTCTGTAAAACACCAATGCCTAACAAACAGTATCTTTACATTTAGATGGCATTTTTATCCTGAGGAATCTCAAATCACTCTATAAACCCTGACCTTGATCCTAAAGTCACTTACATACGTGAGCAACTTTATATTGCATATCGAACAGGATTACACATAAATGTAAAATTACCCATAAGCTTAAGTGTTTGCATATTGAAGACCTCAATGTATAAGTGTCACTCTGGAGAATGTTATTAAGATTGTACTTCATGCGCAAACAATTAGTATGCTACAATTAAGGATTCAACCAGCTCTCAGAAATGCACACTCTATACTATATACCAAATAATGTTTCTTGTCTGCATCGTCACAGCTGTTGCCTTTGTCCTTTTAAAGGAATGCAAGGAATTCCAGGATTTATTGGCAACTGTCACAAGAAAAGTGTTAATGAGAATCAGAACCACAAGTCACATAAACTAGGCTTCATTTAGGGTTTTTCACATTATATTCTCAAATACTGTAAATGCCAGATTAAAATTCACTAAGCATGTGATGACATCTGTCTGTTTTGCCAGATTTCATAGTCCTGTTATGTTGACCAATCTGATGAAATGATAGGTTGACCAAGTCCATAGCAATACAACGAATAGCTATAACTTCTGTAAATTCTCCTTGATTGCAAACTTTACTTAATATTCAGATAAAGCATTGCGATTTAGAAAGAAGCTTCTCTCAGGAAGCCCTAAAATTATTTTTTTTTTAAGTTTTACAGCATTTGTCACCCTCTTGACAGTTTCTCTTGCCTTTATCTTATAAATAAACCACTAAATAACGCATTGGTTTTCTGAATTCTACGAGCACAGGATTTAGAAGAATCTCTTGTCAGAAGGCGAAGTCTCTTTCATTGCAGACACTTACATTATGTAGCCTTTTCACAGGCTGACCACACTGCAGCTTAAATGCAGCCAGGAAATGTTTTAGCCCGATCATTTTACCAGTAAATGCCTATCACCTTCCAGGTATTTCCAAGTGACAACTTATTTACAAGGGAAACAGGGTTTCTTACATGCCATGCTCAGAGAGAATTGCCTTGTAGGCTGATACTTAAATAAAATCTTAAAGGACAATTTCCATGTCCTGTCTTCAGGGTCCTTTCGAATTAGCAAAGTATCACAAGATCATACCCCGCTGTTAAAAGTCCGTGCTTGCTGATGTACTCAAAAGAAGTGTCTTGATGAAGATTGACTTAATAATTTTAAAGCAAGATATAAAAGACTGATTATTTTCTCTTATTTCCGTCATTCATCTTCATACTTGACAGTCCTGCCTCTGCTAGAGTCAGCATAGAATTTGCTCTTTTACTCTTGTTGTCCAACATTGCCCACGGTGGGAAGGATTCTGAGATTAGTAGCTGCCTTTGAAAAACAAATACCCTTTCCCTCCCTTTCCTTCACTAGGTCAGTCAGTCTTTTGTTTAGTTTCACGTATAGCCAAAACAATATAACAATAACAGAAAATATTCTGTATCAAATGCTTGTTTTATAGAAATTCAGCAGAAGAGAATTTGGTCATTATTTAAGTTGTATAATTTAGGATGCAATTAGCAACAAGGACGCTCATACTTTCATTTTGCTAAGCTGTTTTCATTTTTTTTTTTAAATCTGCTTTCATCCAAGAGAAGATATTTAACTTGAGTGCATTCCCTCTATTTACTTCAGCAGGAAAAAAATATTTTAAGAATAATCCAGATAAAGTGTCTTCTTAATTCTCCTTATGTTGCGTATTATTTCACACACTACATAAAATACTCATCTAATTGGAGGGCTCTGTCTGTATTCAGAATTGATACGCGTGCTAGATGCTGATTATTCTACTCAAGCACTTCTCATTATTCTATTTAAGTACTGATCACTCAGCATGGTCTGAAGATAAGATAAAAATCAGCTTTATTTCTTATTCTGAGAAAAGGTGACATCAGGATCAATAAATCCTGACAGAAGCTATTAACATTTTAATGAGTTACTCAATAATATTCTAACGATGTGCTGGCAAGTCAAGCCTCCTTTGATTAAGGACAAATTTCTTAGACTACTGTAAATATATATTTCAAGGTCCAGAATGCAAAGCTGTCACTTATCAATCAAGAAAAAAGGGCAAAAGTCATGACTAAAGAAGCTAAGGAAGGGGCTGTCCACATGATTATAATGATTACTGTACATGATGGAACTTTTTAAGATGTCATTCATCTTAATCAAACAAAGCCAAATATTAGTTGTGGGGTTGTGTGTTTGGTTGTCATACAATTGAAGAAGCATCCTACAACACATAGAAACCCCATGATATTGGGAGCAGTTGGACATGTCTATACGTGGTTGAACAGAACAGTAATGGGTGAATGAGGAAAAAACGACTGCACAAACTCTGCTGTTTCTCAAGAAAAAAGGTACAAGGGGCCGACAGGATGAAATGTACCAGTCTAAGGGCAAATTTTACCCTTTAGACTGCACAATTCTGTTGCACTAAAATGGCTCAGGTTTTGACCTAAAGGAGAGATGTTACCTGACATAGTACTAAATGTTGCAATAAATCTGTTGTCAGGATCATGCTATTGAACACAATGCCAATAGGTTACAGGAAAATCCTGACCGGGCTGCCATGCTTACAGAATATTGACTCGAGTGCAACATTTTAGTAAACAAATATGAGTCTTTGAATACAAAGTCAAACGTGACTTTTCTAATGGAGGCAGTCCAAGAGCATCCAAAATACTGTAATAAAGCTGGATGCAGCAAAGGACTTCAGAGTCTCTCTATCAAGATGTAGAATGAAGGTGGGTAGATCACATACAATCATACTATCAAGTCTTCCGTGTAAGCGTGAACATAGGGAAACACGAATCATGAAAACAGCCAAGAAGAAACTCATGTTAAGGTAAGCTCCTCTGTGGGCTTGCCTTACAATGAAAGCATTCATTGATTTCAGTTGGAGGTGTTTCTCTGAACATGAGATGAAACTGTCATCAAAATACAAAAGAAAAAGGATGCAAACACAGAAAAGACAGCAAAATGCTCTCAAATACTTTCTATCATTTATGATGAACTCCCTGAAGGTGGCTCCTGATGTTCCAACACCTGAGTTTCCAATTTGTAATGTAAGAAATACATGTTTGTGATCAAGAACTATAAAAAAATCCAAGACACTCTTTTTGCACCGGCAGAGGATGCCCAAAACATGGGATTGAAGCTCCGGACTTTGATTATCAAAATACTTACAGTTCCTAAAGGGTGACAAAGGGTGTCTTAGACAAAGACTCAGAACTGTGTCATCCAGTGTGGAAAACTCTGATGCTTCATAACAAAGAAACCTTCCTGTAACAGAGAACAAAGAAAAGGAAGAAAAATGAAAAAAGGAACAAAAAATTTCAATATGCTATCTGTTCTACACAAGATTGTCTCATTTATAATTGTCCATATTTATGGGTTTAATTTATTAGTATACGAAAACAATCTGCTCACTCATCTCTTGATAACTTCTCGCAGACATCCTGCCTGTGTGAGTGCTAGAACTTCACGAGAAAGTGGGTCACATGACTGTTGAGTAAATTGAACTCCATCACACTCCAGAGGGAAGTATTCCAGATTTCTTCTCTTCATGCTTCCTGTATACACTATATACATATAATGTGTGTGCATGTGCATAAACAAAACAGAAGAGATTCCAGGATTCCAGGAGCAAAATGAATAATGTTGGTATTCATAAAAACATTCAACAACTGAGACTTCATTGCAATCAAGTTGCTGTTGGCACTCAGAGACATTTATAGATATTCAACTCTAGTTTTTGCACCTGGTGAGGCATTAATTTCTCATAAATATCAATAGTCAGAAACAACTTCATACACAGTAGTATTTTTTTAATTACTGTTTTGACTGAAAGGAATGTCTTGCAGTCTATGCATGGACAATGCTAAAGATTTGCCTGGTGGAACAGAATGTGTTATGAAGATTTCTCACTCTTTTTTTTTTCCATTAAAGTTCTTGCACTGAATGGGTTCATCTGTGTTATACAAAGGTGAGGGCCCGTTCCACATTCATGTAGAGACTTGATAATATAAAGTTCCTCCCCACAAAGTTTTTTTAAGGTGCATAAAGTCTTTGAGACCCCTAAATCCTTTCTGCAAATGACCAGAATGGCTGCAATCCCCACAGAGCTGGGCAGGTTGTGTTCTGGCCCTTCCTAGGAGCTACTGAATAATTTTATCCAGTGTAGACGTCATGTATAATGCATAAGCAAGTCTAAAAGCTGGGCTAAGTCCCTGTCTCTGTCTTCCCACATGAGGAGCCCATGCACCTGATTAGAACATCATGGTCCTTCTTAACACAATAGCTCTTGAAGGCTTTTTGTGTGTGTGTGTGACATGGCAAACAGAGGAGTGCCCAGCCTCACCAGTAGCTCTGTCAACAGGGTACCCTCTCATGAGAGCCTTGAACAACCTGTGCCCTGAGAAGTGCTTTAGCTGCTGAATTGGAGGACAAAAGGTTATTGTGATGACTGCAACCTCTTGCTCTTTTTTAGCCTGTATGATAAAAGAAGAGCATGGCCTCTTGCTACGTTGTTGAAAGGAACAACAGCCTGGGTTAAGAGCCTAACTCCAAAAGGAGCAAAATGCATGACATGCTGTTTTTTAAAGCATTCTTCACTGGTTGATTTGTGTGGCTCCCCTCTCAGCATGCTGGCTGCAGCAAGTCCCAGACAGCACACAGGGGAGACAAATGTGTAACCAGGGCTGGACCCGAGCCACGAGGCAGGGGAGACAAGAGCATCTACATCCCTCTGTGGACCTAATGTAAAGGCCCAATTCAGATGTCATTTGAGGCATGTAGGTGAGATTGAGTTTCAATGCAAATGGAATCTGTTGACTTCACTGTAGCTGCACAAATATGAATAATATCTCATTTCCCCTCACAGCTGTATAGGTTCTTGTGGAAGGCACGTTTTTCAAAACCATTTCATTCTTTTCTGAGGAACTTTCAAAGGAGATGAATCAAAACCTTCCTTTCAAATTTTTCAAAGCTTTCTCAGTCAGATAGGTCTAATTTATAGGTCAAAAGTCTAAAAAAAAAAGTAACTGGAAATGAAAAAACAATTCCCATTAATGTTAGCGGACTTTGTGTAAAGGACTTGAAAGCTCTGAAATATTTAAGAGATTATTATATTTATTTCTATTTATTTTTCTATATATTTTTTTCTCTGTTTATTGTCATTTCTGTTTTCTAAATTCCCTCTAACTGACTTCTTCTGTGGTGGAAAGAATAGGTCACCTCCCCAACCCTGCAGGCTCTGCTCCTGTCTAAACCCTGGATGGCATTTGCTCTTAGCAGAGCGGAGCATGACACATCTAATGACCTAGTATAATAACTAGATCTGTTCTTACAGAGCTACTGTCTATGAATCTGTTCCCTGTTCTGTGTTTATGCCATCCCCTACATAGCACTTTATCCTCATTTTTATCAAATTAAATATTTTGAAATGCTATTTCTCAGTTTCATAGCCATCATAGAGTATTCAATTTCATTCTTTCACTGTTTAGAGTCTTCCCAAACTGGAGTCATCTGCAAATGTGATTAGCATGATACCTACACAAATCAGCAATGAAAATACTGACTAGTACCAGATCCCAGCATAAACTGCTGCAAAACCCTTGCTCAGTATAGCCTCCCATGTCTTTAGTGACCACTAGCAACTACTGCCCAGGTACACCACTCCAAAAACCTCTGCATGCATGTCATAAGAATCTCTGCTATGTTTCCTCCTTTTTCAGTCTTCCAGTGCATCAATGGTCTTCCTCAATGTCCTCTGTCAATATCTTTCCTATTCTGTTCTGTGGTATTCCTTTTGCTACTCATGTAGCAAGTTGCATCCTTGCTGCCTACAACTCTCTACTCTCACTCTCGCTGCCAGGTTTGGGTTGGGAGGAATATCCCTCCCAGAGATCAGACCATCCAGGAGATCTCTCCTCTACTCTCCACAGCGTGAAGCATTTTTGTACAATGTTCTGGGACTTACGAAACATTTTGTGCTGTTGCAGGGTCCTGGAGCAGAGGCAGTATGCTTGATCCTCTTCTGCCCTCTTCCTGTGACACAGAAATAACTGTGAGTTTTTGACAACCTAGATTTTTCACAGCACTTAAGGTAGAGTTCAATGGTTTAATGTTGGTGCATCAAATCAATGCTCCATGTACTCTTTCAGACTGCACATCTGTCTCAGGACAGGGAGCCAAGCGATCCTTCCTTCCCTCTGTTTTTCTACATCAGGTATGTGTGGTGCTTATGATCTGCATTCGTTTTATGCCTTAGGCTCTCTGATTTTGTCACTACATGCTCATGTTGTGTCCAGTGCTCATCTGGAAGCACCTGATTTAGGTTTCAACTTCTATATCCTCTCTCCTCATGTTTCAAGCCTGTGGAAAAAATCCACAATTTAGCCTTCTTGGTCTTTTCTACATTGTTTTCCCATTCCCTTCATAACAAGATAATTTGCTGATGTGTTGTGTAATACTATTTCCTTAAGAATCCTTCCCACTCCCGTGAACCATTTTCCTGGGAAATCAGTCCTACAAAGCCTCTGACGGTTGAAATTCATTTTCTTTAAACAGTTAATGGTTTCCATTTTGTTACTTTTCATTCTCCTTGATGATGAACTCCATCATTTCAGTCATCTTTACTCAGGTTACCTTCTGTGTGAACCAGTTCTCAGCAATTAGAATTGCAGCAGAAAAAAACTTCCTCTCTAATACTATTCTTCACTCTCAAAATGTGCAGATTAAAAAGAAAATGGATAGTACTGCATTCCCAAAGTTTTCTGGCTAGTCAGTTTGCCTTTCTTTCTCAGAAGATGTTTAGATAATTAAAATCTGTAAGGGTCATCAAACTTTGTGCCCTGAATGATTTTGTTAGCTACTCAACAAAATACTTACCCACCTGATCTTCCTAATTAGGCAGCCTATGTTGGATTTGCAGATCTATCATTAAGCCCAATTCTCTTATTTTATAATTACCTCTGCACCCTCTGTTCTACTGGTCACATTAATTCATACTCCTTGAGATGTTTCCTTTCATTCTGTTGCCCCAGTTTAGACCTCTCTTCATTCAAGTAACAAGTTGGTGTACAAATGTAATCTTTTTGCTCTTGATGTTAAGTCCATCCACACTCAACTTTATTGCATGGAATGGGATGGCCCTGGCAATGTCATCTGCATAGCCACACACAAACACCAACTCCTGGCAGGAGAGTTGGAGGGACATATGGAGAGCAGCATCTGAACCCTTAATCCTTTATTCCTAGTGCATTGGGAGTATTCCAATGTGCTCAGGGTGATTCCTAGCAGTGTTATTACTGGTCAGAAAAATAGAAAACAGACATGCCACAGACCATGAGTTGTGATAACTTCACAACTTCTGTACCCCTTTTTCAGATTTGAGCTGCTTGCACCTAGCATACCTTCTTGAAAATAAAGCTTAGTCCACTAGTGTCTATCTTTGTTGCCTCCTTCCTCACAGAAACGACTGCCATCACTTTGTGTTTCTTTCTGAGAATGACAGTGATGAGTCCCATGGCCTTTATGGCACATGACTTTCACCTTTCCACTGCCCTGTCTTCTAACAGGTTCGTTTCCTATTGGAACAAGTGTATAACCTTCATGTCCAGGAGACGCCTCCACGTCAATCTCAATTGTCTGAGACTAGCTAATTCATATTAATTATATGCACACATACTTTTATATAATATACACATAAATTCTGTTATGAAATAACTTTGTCCATTGCTGGTGCCACTGCAGACATCACTCACTGCCTTTGGGATATAAACTCCTACATTGTGCTGCTAATGCTCCCATGACTGCAATTAACTCTCAGCCTGCTTCTTCCTTCTACTGCTCTCTTATTTGCCTTCAGAGACATTTTCCCAGCAAGCATTTCCGATGCCAGGTATCATTCCCACCCTTGTGTCACTCCAGTGAATTTGGACAATCCCAGATCACTGCCTGGGTCCCATCTCTGGCTCTCAGAGGTACAGGAGAACAAGATTTCCAGAACAGAATTTTGTACTTAAACTGAAGCAATCGTGAACTATCCCTTGAAAACACCATTTGTAAGCCAGCCAAACAATATGTGATCATTAAAACAATGTCTTACATGGGTGCCAGGACATTGCTCAACAGTGTTTATGAAGATTTGGGTCAGATACTCTGTATAAGGTCACTAAACTCAACAGCACTTTCTAGTTATATTGACTGATGATATGATCCGTCCCTTGGCATTTTAGTACATAATAATTAATAAATAAATGGTCTATGCTTGGGCATCAGAGATACGACTATCACAGTTTCAAGGATTAACAGCAGCTCACAAAATATCTGAATCTTTTTCTGTCGCCATTTTGATGAAAGCCTTCAAAGGGCTGTAATTACATTTCACCTACTCTGGCCACCACTCTGAGTCTCCCTCCTCACTACCCACCAGAAGGGCTCTTTGCTGTTTTTAATGAAATAGCCTGAACAAACATAAAGCTTCCAGTGAGGTAATGTGATGTTGGTTACTAAGCAGCCTTTGTAAAGAGTGTACATTGCTTAAACCCCCTCGCCCTTCTATCACTTTGATGTCATCTGCACAACAGGCCCAGTTGTAAGTAAATGCTGACACTATAATATAAGCAAGTTTTAGCTTTCTGCTCCCACACTGTGCTTTTAACACACTACTTATTTTGAGGGAGCTGAACAAAATAATGGTGATGATTCTTAGCTAAAAATACCTGGTGCATGCTATCCAAGAAATCTAACAAAAACATTAAATATGTCTCAGGAAATCAAATTTATAGTGCAGGAAAGGCTTAGTGACTTCATTGCTCAGATTACCAGCTGGATATCAGTTTCATCATCAGCAACCTTCAATTTCCTGTTTTTCTTATCATAGAGTTACTGTTTTCTTTTTAAAATGTTTGCACAACCCGTATGGCAACAGCTACACTAAGATTAGATACCGGGGTTTTCTATGATGGATTAAAGACCATGTTTGTTTTATGATATATTAAGAAATAATAATAATTTTAAAAATCAAGAACTGAATGTATATAAAACACAAATAGTGCTTATATGCATTTCTTTTTTACTATTGGAAAAAGTATGATTCATGGTAGTATGTGCATTAGTACTCTGTAACTGTTGCTGATTTGTGTTCTGCTTTGGAACTGTTCCTGCTTACTGACTAATAAGTGCCACTAGACCTCTGGCAGTTCATAATAATGTTATGTATTTCTAGTCTTTACAGAAACTTGTTCGCCTCTTCTGTCTTTACCTGTATGAATCAGATACTGTGTCAATTCTTTGTGCTTAAAAACTTTCCAATGAATTTTCAAGTTGCCTGGTCTTGCAAAATCCTGACTCACTACATTGTTTCACTCATCTATGAACCTTCTTTATTGCAGAGGTGTTTGGTTTTGGTGTGTTTTGTCTTGTTTGCTTTTTTTTCAAGGATAAATGTATTTCTTTGTCATTCCCAATCAATCTATGACACTGTAGCTTTTTCCTCTAATGCAGAGCTTCAAACCCAATTGATATATCTCCTCAAACCTCCTCTTAAGCTGTAACATCTTATTGATCTCTCTCAAGTTCCTCAAGAGGTTCCTGAGTGAAAGGTTTGATGCTGCCTAGGGCTTGTCCAGCCAAACTCAAAAACATTGCTATCAAAGATGTTTGGGCTGTCCAGGAGAAGACTTTTACCTAGGATTGGTGCACCAGTTCCATATATCTCACAGCTTTATGTTGGGCTTGTAGTTTCTCTACTGAATTTTAATGTAACTTTTGAAAAGTGCAGCATGCTGCATTCAAAGCAAAATGAGAACTTTGCTCCAAGTAACTAAAATCACACTTAGAAGGTCTCTACAGTGGAGGAAGAAGAAAGGAAAAACTATATGATCCATTTGTGGCTCAGCAGGTGGTGACACTGTGGAGTTATTGGATAATGCATATTCACAGAGTGTGAATATTCCCTGTACCAGGGGAATAAACACATTTTCAGTTGTTATTTAGGATTAAAAATAGGACGGTAATGGAAGCAAAACTGCTTATTGAAGTAGCATGAACCTGACTTAGAGAAAAATATCTTGGTCATCTTTGTCAGTTGATTGGCAATTTTTTTAATACTGTATTTTTCATTTGGAAAAACCCCACTGCAAGATATGCTAAGATGCAAAATCAATATCAATGCACAGAAAAATCAAGTTTATCATTATTTTAAAAAGTTATAAAAACACAGTAGATTTATAAATGCAGAAGCCTACAGAAAATTTCTCATGTCCTCCTACAAGAATCAGAAACTTCCAGTTGAAAGATAAACATTAGCTAACAGACATTGAAACAAAAACAATAATTACTTGTGCAAGTAATTGTTTCCTATTTGCAAGATCTGACTTGCTGTCTACTTAAGCAGTTACAATAGAGTTTTGAGTCTCTCTCCTGCTTCTTTTCCTTGAAGAACAATGTGGCAGTATTCACCTGGTGCAGGTAAAGTTTAGTTCACAAGCCCACGTGTACACATAAACCTTTCACATTCATCAGTTTGGGAAATCAGATTACCCATTTGGACACTTAAACTCAGAGAGCCAGCAACAAGAAATTTTGAGAAGAAGTCAAATTAATATTAGCGCAAATTATTCTCACATATTTCCTTTGCTTTTGTGAAAAGATGGACTTCCCAGCGGGCTTTTCGCAGGCAATTCTGCCAGTTGGGGAAAATAGTGACACTATTTGAAAATCTGTCACCTAGGGTCCCCAAAAAGCCCATCTCTGCAGCTTATATTGCCAGCATCAGAAAACACGTTTCATAAAAGAGGGAAGAGAAATTACATGTGTACACATGTCCACAGTTTTCCCTGTCTTCCCTCACTCAAACACACTTCTTTACCCTGTCGCTCATATGAATGTGGCTAGTACTTGCATTTGTGAAAGCAGGAAGGACTTGAGACACAGGTCATCCCAATGAGGATGCTCTTAGTGTATATGACAGAAAAAGGATTAGAAAATATCTTCCCTTCCCTTCCCTTCCCTTCCCT